>CANXYI010409266.1:0-10906 GCA_948208565.1 Hura crepitans | reverse complement strand
GGCCCGTCAAAGTTTTATAACCACTATGCTAGTCATCGGACTCAAAATGATGACCCGCATCATGGGGAATATCACTCGAGCCCGGAAAATACTATTTATAAGACTTTGATTGTTGGGCGTTACACGGAGGTCTTGGGCTAACAGGCCCAAGCTTGAAGCTCTTCCAATAGGGGTGTAGGGGAGAAGCCGCTGTGGTATGGATCCATTCACCTTTTTGGACCTATGATGATAACTGGAGACAAGCTCAAGCAACTTGAACCTAAGTCCGTATAGACTAACATGGCATAAGTCAGCACGGACTTAATGTTATAAAGTTTGTACCATAGTTAGCTTAGACCAGTGAGCCTAAAGCCCAAGGTCTGCACGGACAAGCAAAAGCCCATGTCCGCACGGAATTATCCAACCTGGGCTAAAGCCCACAGACTGGTAGGAAAGCCATGCTTGAGTTTGCACGAACTAAGCCATACAAGTCTACATAGACTTACCGACGTAAAACTTTTAAAAGTGCAAAATTCCTATTCAGGCACTGATTCCTAATCCTAGTAGGACTTTGCTCCTTTTAACTTTTCACCAACCTTATAAATACCCTTCCTATCAACTTATTTTAAGGGGGGAGGGAACACACATAAGACATAATTGAGACAATTGACATAGGATTTGCTCTACTAGTCAAAAGCCCTCTCTAAAACAATTATTCTTCAAAAACCCAACCCTTGTGATATTGCTTGGTGCTCACTTCAAAGTGTGATATGAGGCTCCTTTCATCATATTCATTCATTTATTTGTGTTATTTGCTATAACTAATGATGTCTTATGATTAATTGACATGTGAGGTGGTTTTATGTAATCCCCATGACAATTATAGGAGTAGGTTAACCTATCAAATTAGTTTAAGAATGTTCTAATTGTTCATGGAAAATTGTAATCACACTTACATTCTAAAACTAATGGCTAAGTCCGTACAAACCTATTTTAAATGATAGAAGGTCCGTACAAACCTATAAATTGAATATGTATGTAATATGAGGTCCGTACAGACAATGGTATGATAACAGTGTCAGGGTTGCCTTGCATATTATGTGTTAACGTATTATGTTCACCATGTTACCATGCCCTTATAACTGTATCATATGGTATGATCATTATGTTCCTTAATATGCATGTTGTTAGTATTTTGGAAATAATGTAGGTCTGCACGGACTCCCTATCACAAGGTTCATAGTCCCTACGGACATACTTGTTTTATTCCTGTATATTTTGTTATTTAGTCTACACAAACTCCCTTTCATGAGGAATGTAGTCCACACAAACATTATTTTTGATTTCTAGTTTTGACATATATTTGTATTTTGCCCCTGTTATGTATCTTTTATTTATTCTTTATCTGGTATCATTTAACCTCTTTCTTTGAGTTGTATGTAAGCGACTCATCTCATTGGAGTAGAAGTCCAGATAGACATATAACCTTATGAGCATTAGTTTGTACGAACATGCTATAGAGACTCATAAGGTCCATACAGAGCTAACGTCGTACAGATAGGACCTGTTTTATACTTTAGATTATTTCTTCTTTTTTGTACTATTTACACCTCATTTCTTATTCTGGGTTTGTAATAGATAGTTAATAACTTATTTTACATGATAAACCCTAACTTCACATTAAAATAGTTTTCTATATAATTAATTGTTAATTTCTAATAAAATGAATTTGAGTTTTTCATAATCAAAAGTCATATAAAAATGTATTTTAATAAAGGCCAATCTCCTAGAGATGGAAGTTGGGCAATTATTAGCAATTCCTATGGAATTAAGGGTAATTGTCAGGTCAAGTAACAATCAATCAATAACCCTCTTTATGGATGTACAATTTAATTTATTATATTCTTTAAATATTGTGATTTACTTCTTTACATGAAAAGGTAACATAACTACTTTAAATATAATGCATGCTTGATTGATAAGGGATTAATAAAAGTTACAACATACATAGAAGGTATATTATTTGGGCATAAATAAGATCTAAATTTCGAACCTTTTTTGGTACAGAAGATCAAAGGTCTTGGTGTAAAGGCTAGGTGGCGACTCTACTAACCATTCTTATCCCTAGTAAAAATATATAATCTCTATAGTGGCGACTACACTAGGGACTGAGAAACTCAATATGAAAGTGCCCAAATAATATGCCATCTAACATTCTAATTTTTATCAATCCCATGTATTGCATCCTATATAAACTGTGCCCTTTTTACCTTAGATGGTTTTATGAACTAGGACTTCTTTTTTTATTCAAGAATAGAGAAGTGCTAACATATCCATCACTTATAAGCCTTATGCCTTCGGGTAAATTAAAAGGTGAACTAATCGGTCATTATTATTGTTAATTGGAAAGACTCGTTAGGAGAGACCTCCGCTTGTGGGAGCCAAAGCCCTTTTGACTAAACCATGAGCCCATATAGTTAAGCTTAGCAACATCCCCTAGGTTGTATGACAATAAGGGATTGTGATTGTATTTTGACTATTTTATAGGCCTATTACATTTAGCCTTATTTGAAGTGGGGGTAAGCCCATTATGCCTTTTGTTTGGAATGGGCCTAACCTAAATTCACCTCAAATAAGACTTAAATGTTATAGGCCATTATCTTTGCATGTGCCTTAAATATGAAAGGTTATTATGCATAACTAGGCCTATATTAGAACCTATACATCCCCTAATGATGCTTAGGTAAGCCCACCTAAGAAGAATGACTAAGACCACGTGTGTAGAAGTAATAAGGTTGGAAGGCTTCTAGGTTGTGTTTTTCCTTATACATCTAATATGTATCCTTTTTGTATACACATACATAATGTTGTACCTACTACATAACATAAACTTTATATCCTTTTTGTTTTTCATGTACCATGTTTTTATCCTAATGCACATATATAACACTATACATGACATGAACTTTGCACCTTGTATACCATATATATCACATAAACTTTTATGTTTTCATCCTAATACCCATGCATTATAAACACGTTGCATATAGACTTAAGTACACTTTACACTATCCATACATTAAAAGAATGTCATCTTGCAAAGATCCATTAACTTCATGCTTCTTGTATCCCCATATAACATTATGCATACATAAGATGTGAAGCATCCATATTAAATATTAATAGGAACAATGAATCATACACATGCACTAGAATTATAGGCTTCATGCATACATCTACAAAGCTATCCCATTCATACTACTTAGGCTTAGGTTTAGTCAAACATCATCAATCTGTAAACACCTTAGGTTGCATATGTTGCATACACATTTTCATATAGGTACATCTCACACTCACACATATTATCCCTTAGCAATCATCCCTATATTAGGATCTTCACTCATACAAGCATATGTAGCATCTAAAGAAATAAGCACTTCGCATAGGCATATCATAGCATAATATATATCTCACAACCATGGACCCACATAAAACCATTTATACATCTTCACTTGTAGACACCCTCACATGCATCTTAAATAAGTCCCTTAATATGTCTCACATCATAATGAGCATCTATCTTTAGAAGATTCACTTAGTCATGCGCAAAATAAACATACATGCATAGAAATAGTTTGTATAGGTTCTTAAGATTGTACAAGCTCATGCATTCACCATATTGTTGTACAACCTTAACACTATTCCATGACTTTACACTTTTTAGCCTAAACATGCACATATACACCCTCATAAAGAACTATATGCAAACTTTATCCATATCCACATATATACTGCACTTAGGTGTTACCATCATTCATCTTCTATCATCTGGCTTAGTATAGTTGTGACATCTATCCATCTATGTCCACATACATACTATGCTTAGGTGTTACCATCATTCATCTTCTATCATCTAGCCTAGCATAGTTATGAAATCCATCTATCCATGTCCACATGCATTTGTATGCATATTATGCCTAGGCATATCATATTGTTTCCATAACATCCCATAACTTTATACAGGCTAGTTAGGCTTAGTCATGCATTCATATCTAGCATACCATGCATAGACACATATCATCTATCATGTAAACTTCATTCACATTATACCATCTTACCTAATATTATACCTCTATCACATATCCACATTACATCTAGGCATGTCATATACATATCACATGTATCGTAAAAGTTACATCCCATAGCTTAGTCATGTATGCATATGTTAACCATCCATCTTGTATCCTTAAGATCGATAACATGTAGACATCATCATGCATGCTATGGTCTATTACATATCCTTTACATCATGTATATATCACATATACCATAAAAGTTACATCACATGTATATTAGTTAGGCTTAGTCATGCATATATGCATTAAACATCCACCTTGTATCTTTAGGATCAATAACATGGAGACCTTATCAAGCATGCCATAATACATTACATATCCATTTGAATCATAAGCATTACATCATGTACATACCACATGCATCGCAAATATTCAATCAGCCATAAATGTAAAGATCATAATGCTAGAAGCATGCATTATATCATATTAATAACTGTATCTTTCTAACTATGAGGATCATTCTTCGCTTATGCTTTTCAAGGGAAAAGACACAATCATTTTGTTCAATGCTCTCCAAAATGGCAACTCGACCTAAAACCAAAGATGAAAGCCAATTTATGACTAGACGCATGCTTAACAAAATGATAGCATCCTTGGAACGAAGAATGATGGCAGTCATAGAAGAAAAGATTCAAAAAGCTCAATGGTAAGGCATAGGCTTAATCAAAGAAGCAAACATCAATTAAAGAACCAAGCCAACTTGCTTGCCATGCAAGTTCACTAATCTAAATAAGCCTTTATCTACATTGTTTAGAGAATTAAGGGAAAAGAACCTTCTTCAATCATTGACACACCTAAACCTTACCCAAAACATTTCCACCAAAATGTCGACATGATTTATACTATACATATCATTAAAGGACTGGTCATCTCACCAACAAATGTATGACCCTCCGTCATGCCATTCAAGACCTCATAGACTATGGTGTGATACCTTATCCTGATGATCACCCATTCCTGGAACTCACCAACATCCCCCAAATCTCTGAAAAGTGAGGCCCCCTCTTTTTGACATTTGGTCTTCCACCTCATTAGCCAACTCTTAACCAGCTACAAGATCCTACCAATCAAGGATATGGAAGGATCCAATGAAGATGTAGATACTGCCATAGTTTTCTAGTTTTCTCTTAATTCTATACTAGAACAATTAAAGTTTTCTCTTTCATTTGCTTCTTGCTTCTATGTTAGGACAATTAAAGTTTAATAAAACATCATTTTATTTTCTTCATAAGCATCTTTGTATACCACATTCATTGCATGGTATGATACTTTTAAAAGTTAGTTAAGAATTTAAGCAAAAGGAAAGGAAATAAACATGAATAGCTTAATCTATTACAAATAATTCATGATGGCTCACCACTGCTACACATAATTTTAAAGCTTAAAACTTGATCTTTTCTTGTAAAGCATGAGAAATATCCTTGAATGTGAGATGAGAAAAAGCAAATAATAAGCTAGGGGCAATTACACTTAAAAGAATACCTTGTTTATTCAAATCTTAAAAAAAAAGACCAAATTCAATAAGCTCCAAACTTAAAGCATCAAATTAATTATGTCCAATCATTTTCAAACCCTAAAAGTTTATCGCAATCACACTAAAAAGCCAAACCTTTCTTGCTCACATCATAAATGAAAAAGTTAGAAGATAAAAACCTACAATAGCAAACAAACTTGCCTTAAGCCTCCAATAATGGAGTATTCCCTTTTCAACTATGGTCGCCCTCATTTTAAAAAGAAAATGGGTTTTCTAGTTCCTATTAGGTTGATCAACTAAGAGAACGAACGTAGGAAAAAGTTAAAGAAATTTGAGAGAAAATATTTAGTCAGAAAATCCTTAAGACTAGCTAATAACAAGGATATCATTAATGCAATACTTGGAAAGGTCAAAAGACTGACACCTAAATCACATAAATTCTCGATCCTGTGGGAATAAAGTTGACACCCATAGCGAACTACTTGTTGACTTGAAAAACCTCTATCTCCCATGACAAGAGCTTTAAAACACATTTAGTCATCTTAAAAAGGTGAAAATCCAAACACGATCGCATTCTAAGCCTTAAACAAATATGGATAAGCTGAATTAAAAAAAATATCGCTAGATTGAAAACCCACAAAAGGCAATCTAGGTAAAAATTAGAGGTTAAGAGAAAATGTTTAACTAGAAAATCCTCGGGCTAGATAATAATAAGAGTACCATGCTTTGCAATCACATACATTTGCATGCTAATTCACCATAATCATTCACTCTTTAGCCACACGTGCTTAAATGCCCTCTACAGCAAATTGACATTTCATCTAAGCCTTAGGCTCACCATTATTTGCCTTAACTCGACTTCTTTCTCAACACTTTTCCTAGCCTTTGTATTTCCATAACTAGATTGCTTTCTTCAGAAGACATCTTATTCTCATTAGCAACTTCACAACCTCACTCTTATCACAAACCCAACATTTTCCTATAATGAGTCTAAAAGGAGAATGATCCCAATAACAAAACATGTACTAACTCATGCATTTTCATACATACATCACAAGTAAATAGGATCACTCACACTCACTCTCACTTACTTATACTCACCCTCACCTACATTCACATTCATGCATCCATTTTAGGGAAGAATACCCATTTTGCCTACATTCACATTCATGCACCCATTTTAGATGAAGTACCCATTTTGCCTGATCATACATTCATATTCATGTAGCCATTTTAGGAGAAATACCCATTCTTCCTTATCATACATTCTTCATAGCAAAAAAAAAAATGCATCCGTTGTTCATACATTTGCCTTCATTCATCATCCCTCAATTATAGGATTCATTCATTATGAGTAAAAATACATTCATCATTTAACTATATTCATCACTTATCACTTATAAGAGTTTATTCATTTAAAAGTCATAGTCATATTTTACAAGCATCCACTATTCTTGCAAAATTCTTCAGTCATTTAGAAAATAAGCAAAAAACACATGCATTAATATGCGTACCTCACCACATTTAGAAACGATTAAGAACTAACACGCATCACTACATTTATTAGAAATGAATTATTCCTTCATAAATATTAGAAATCAATTTATATATCAAACATTCATTTACCCACACTTATCCAAGTAAGCACATAATTAATAGATTCATATTCACCCATTCATATTGAATCACCCTATCACCACATTCATTCATTAAAATCATCTCATTCACCCATTCATGACACATTCCCATTGAATCACTCTATCCTTATAACCATCACATTCATTTATCACCTTCATGATTTCACACTCATTCATAAGATAGAGTGCAATCAATCATTCATCTCATCTATCTGCTACATGGTTTTTCGGTCATTCATCCAAGATAGTGTAAGATACATTCATTCCAATTGCCAGACGCATTCATACATTTGCACATGTTTTAGTTCATTCATCTAACATTACTCATATGCTTTAGGCATACCACTCGTTAGGCATATATACATAAGCATCTATTTAGACATCTATCACATAGCTCAAAGACACTAATGATAATAACATGTACATACATCATTCATGATAGAGCCATATTCCTCTACACATTATAATAAAAAAGAGAGGTTTATCCTTCTAGTTGTTAAAAACTAACCATAAACTTACACATGCATAGCACTACATTAATATTAATTCACACATGCACACTTCTTTGTCACATAGTTCATAAACACAAAATGTACAAACTCACATTCATCCATTAGGGACCCAAACATATAAGTTGCTGCATTCATCACTCACTTACCATACCACATTAATCACAGGTCCATATTTAAAGTTATACACACATCACCAAATTCATGTATTCCTTATAAGAAAATTAAGTATAAGCATGTACATTCACATTCATCAGGAATTACATAAATAGGCATATTATATTCACATCCACTCAATATACTAAGTCAAACACTTTCCAACACATCTTTCTTCTCACTAAAAAATATATATCTATATCCATCATGCTACTATGCATTTGACATCATTTATCAATACTTCTTCTCATTAATACCCTTTTTATATTAATCAAAATATAAGGCACTTGTCTCCATGTTTCATACATCATTCACTAATTGTTTCTTTATGTTTCTTTGGTAAAAAAATATGTCATCCATTTCCACACATTTCATACATGCTATATATACCCCATCATTCATGCATGAAAATAACATTTTCAATACAATTAGATACATTTAAACCTCTAACTCATATATAACATATATGCTTGGTAAATAGATGGACATCCCCTATTCTTGTATAAGATCACTTGCACATGTATGTGCTCTCTATAAACTACTCACTATGAATGCCACACGTGCGCATGCTTGACATCTTGCATTTGCACACACACAAACCACCACATTCGATTAGGCACTCATAAGTCACGCACACCTGTGCACTAGCATTTATATCATTTTGAGGCACACAATTACTTGATCAAAACCTTATCCACCATAGATGAAAGCTAGGTACATATCACAAAACTTGCTATATCAAATTGATGCTAACTCTTATCACATTTTTTTTAGAAATCAACTCTATGTTTGGATTCGACCCTGTGTCCATTCTAATCATCTCAAATTCAATCTTCCCAAATTTGACTTCATATCCAATCTAAGTTTTAAGGTTCAGCCTAACAAGCAAATCCATAAGTTTTAGGGTTCAGGCTAATAAGCTAATTCAATCTTCTTAGATTTGACTCTGTGTCTAATCTTAGTTTTAAGGTTCAGCCTAACAAGCCAATCCATAATTTTTAGGGTTCAGCCTAATAAGCCAATTCAATCTACCTAAAATTTAACTCTATGTCCCATCTAAATTTTATAGTTTAGCTTAACAAGCTAATCTATAACTTTTTGGGTTTAACCTAATAAGCTAATCCATAACTTTTAGGGTTTAGCCCAATAAGCCAATCTATAACTTTTAGGGTTCAACACAATAAGCCAATTCTCAAATTTTTAAGGTTTGGCCTAACAAGCCAATCTAAAAACCCTTTCCATCCAATCAAACCTCATTGGTCAAACAACCTTAGGTGAGATCAAAAATCCCTTTCCATTCAGTCAAACCTCATTAGTCAAATAACTTTAAGTGATATCACAAAATCCCTTTCCATCTGATCAAACCTCATCAATCAAATAACCTTTGGTGTGATCAAAATTACTTAGTTAAGAGTGTATGAACTGTATCATGAAGGCATGAGACAACAATATAGAGACATTAAAGTAAAAAACATGTTTGGATCTCATTGGATTTTCACTTAACCCTAGGACAAGTAGTCACCCACATTCGATGTAGTTTTCTTCACAATATCAATTCTTTTCGAGGGAATAAACAACTCAGGTTTAGCAAGCTTTTACAATGATTAAAAGGTAGGCATCCATATTTGATGTAGCTTCACACTAGGTAAGTATTTCTAAATCTAGTACTTTGTTGTGTGCTATTTTAACTTATGCATCTAAAAGACACACCAAAGTGGGGGCAAATGTAGATGCTGGGTCTAAGACTTTTCTTATGTATTTGAACTTACTCAACTTGAAATGCTCATGGTACAGCCTAAATTAGTGAAAAAAATGGGAATTTATGTTGTTAGTAGAGGGCTTGGGCTTATAGGGCCAAGCCTAAAGCCCAACACTAATTCCAATAGGGGTACAGGGGTGAAGCCCTTACGGTATAGACACATTAACATTTTTCAAGCCTCTGATGATAACAAGAGATAGGCTTAAGCAAAAAGGCAAGCAACTTGAACCTAAGTCTGCATGGACTAACATGGCACAAGTCTGCATAGATGTGATGTTTGAAGTTCGCACCACAGTCAACTTAGACATGTGAGCCTAAAGCCCAAGGTCTGCACAAACAAGCCAAAGCCCATGTCTACACAAACTTATCCAACCTAGCCCAAAGATCACAAACTAGCGGGAAAACCATGCTTAAGTCTACAAAAATTGAGTGTACAAGTCCACACGGACTTACCAATGTAAAACTTCCAAAAGTGCAAAATTCCTATTTAGGCACTAATTCCTAATCCTAATCGGACTCTACATCTTTTAGCTATTCACCAACCTTATAAATGCCTTTCTTATCAACCTATTACAAGGTAGGAGGGAACATACATAAGACACAATTGAAGAAAATTGACACAGGATTCACTCTACTAGTTTAAAGCCCTCACTAAAATAATTATTCTTTAAAAACCCAACCATTGTCTTGTTGCTAGGTGCTCACTTCAATGTAAGATCTGAGGCTCCTTTCATTATATTCATTCATTTATTTGTTTTATTTTTGTAACTAATGATCTCCTATTATTAATTAACATGTGAGGTAGTTCTATGTAATCCCCATGACAATTATAGTAGTAGGTTAACCTTTCAAATCAATTTAAGAATGTTCTAATTGTTCATGGAAAATTGTAATCACACTTACATTTTGGAATTGATGAGTAAGTCTGCACGGACTTATTTTAAATGATATAAGGTCTATACAGACCTATAAATTGAATATGTATGTAATATAAGGTCTGTATGGACCATGGTATGATAATAGTATCATATTTGCCTTGTTTATTATGTTTTAACATATTCTGTTCACCATGTTAACATACCCTTATAACTTTATCATATTGTATGATCGTTCTATTCCTTAATATACATGTTGTTAGTATTATGGAATTAATATATATTCGCATGAACTCTCTATTATAAGGATTATAGTCTGCACGAACATAGTTGCTTCATTCCTATATATTGTTCTATTTAGTCTGCACGAACTCCCTCTCA
>CANXYI010409055.1:0-10888 GCA_948208565.1 Hura crepitans | reverse complement strand
CACCATATGTGAGCTTATTTTCAAACTTTTTAGAAAGAACTAAGCAATTAAGTGGAATGATGATTGTTAAAAAGCTTTTGACATTATCAGGGCATATCTATTAAATCCACTGGTCCTACTACCTTAAAGGCAAGGGAAGCCATTAATTCTCTTCCTATCTATCGAAAAAAGTTTAGTAGGGGCTATAGTAGCATAGGAGGATGAATTTAGAGTTGAGTTTGTGATTTATTACTTGAGTAAGAAGTTTCTACCATATGAAGCCAAGTATGTAGAAGTGGAAAAGATTTGTTTAGCAATAATGGGCTTCAAAGAAACTGTGGCACTATTTCCAATCATATACAGTACAAGCAGTATCCAATCACAACCCTTTGAGATATCTTTAAATAACCCTTTCATTAATAGGTAGGATGATTAAATTGCTTCTCTTCCTTTAAGAGTTTGACAGTCAGTACATAACAAAAAAGACTGTAAAAGGGCAGACAGTCGCAAAGTTCCTAACCAGTTATAGACTAGAAGGTGAAATGCTTGAGTTCAAGTTCCCAAATGAGAACCTAAACTCGATAATGGTCTAAGGGTGGCAAATGTATTTTGATGGTGCAGTAAATAATAAGAGAGCAAGAGTAGGATAATCTTAATAACACTCGAAGGAGAAAAGCTATCGTCAGCTAAAAAATTGAGGTTTAAGGTTACGAATAATGTGGCTGAATATGAAGCTTGCATATTTAGGCTTAAAGCATTGTTAACTCTTGATGCAAAGGTAGCCGAGGTATTTAGGGATTCATCTTTGGTAGTGTATTAGGCTAATGAAGAAAGGACTATTCATAAAGAAAGATTATTGCCTTATGTAGAACATTTGAGATCTATTAGCAGACGATTCGGGATGTGCACTTTTCACCATGTTCCTAGAGATGAGAATTAATTACTAGATCCATTAGCCACCCTAGTCTCTATGTGGGATAATTTAAAAGGGGTAATCATGAAACTAGTAATTATTCCTAGTTCAAAATACCCCTATTATAAGTCAGAGCAGATAATGGAAATTGAATAGAAAGAAAGTAAACCATTTGTTTGATGATATCTAAAATTACTTAGAAAATAGAGAATTTCCTAAAAAAGCTATGAATAAGAGTAAAAGGCTAATGAGAAAATTGTCAACTCAATTCATCAATGTAGATGAGGTCTTATACAAAAGGCAAGCAGATGGTCTTTAGCTTTGTTGCTTACAAAAGAAAGAAGAAAAAAGTGTCATGAAAGAAATACATGCAGGAATTTGTGGCATGCACATGAATGGTTTAGAGTTAGCTAAAAAGATCATGCATTAAGGATTTTTTTGGCTTACAATGGACTATGAATATTCAAAGTACGTACAAAATGTCATGAGTGCTAGTAATATGGGGATTTAATATATATACTTACATCAAAACTTCATAGCTTATCATCTCCCTAGCCATTTATCGCATAAGGGATTTAATATATATACTTACATCTGATAGCCTTGAATGGCCATTGTTTCATTATAGTAGCCATTCAATATTTCTCAAAATGCATCAAAGTGGAATCCTTTAAGAAGTTAGGGGCAAGAGAGATGGCTAAGCTCATAGAAAAGAATTTAATATACAGATATGGGGTTGTATATTATATAGTCTCAGACAACGATATCTAATTTAAGGCTGAGACAAAGGCATTGTTACAAAAGTACAAGATAGAGCAACATAAACCCTCTTTTTATAGACCATAAGGTAATGGAGCAGTAGAAGTAGCAAATAAGAACATTAAGATGATCATATCCAAGATAATTGTAACCTATAGAGTTTAGGCTAACAGACTTTCACTCGCCCATTAGGGGTATAGAACTACTATTAGGACTTCAACAAGTGCCACTCTATTTTCATTAGTATATAGGTAAGATGTATGGCTTCCAATTGAGATTGAACTCCAGTCTTTAAGGGTGGCAATAGAAGTAGAGATTCTTGAGACTGTTTAGGTAGAGCAAAGGTTCCAATAATTGAAATTGTTAGATAAGAAAAAACTGAAAGCCTATTATCATAATCAAGTCTATCAAAAAAGGATGGCACGAGCTTTTGGTAAAAGGGTGAAAAATTACAAGTTAAAGGAAGGAGGACTGGTTCATAAATAAATAAGACTAGGTTTAGCCTTTCTAAAAGGGGAAATCAAGTTGAATTTAGAAAGGCCATTCATCCTTAAGCAATTATTGCTAAAGGGCATGGCAATCTTTATAGATTCTAACGAAAATGAGTTCAAGGAGCCTGTGAATGTGGATAGACTAAAGAGGTTCTATGGGTAAAAAAAAGAGAGCCCTACAGGTCAAAAATTGGTAAATGGTAGCCTTGCTAAAAATGGGTGCCTTAATAGAGTGAAAAACAAAAAAAGGCATCCTATGCAATAATTAGAGGCTAAGAGAAAATAGTCAATCAATAAAACCACGAAGGTTGATTGGCGATAGAATTTTAAGATGTAAATAACATTTCCCTTAATTAAATGAGGAAATGAGTTGTTTCATTAATGTCTTCTTATGATTATCATAAAATGGCAATATGATGCAAGTAGATAGGACTACTTTAATAAGATTTATTAAGCAACTTGCGAAATAAAGAGATGGAAATATTGTCATTACATCACTTTTGTACTTGAGTCAAGGGAAAGCAATGCAAATACATCTTTAGATCTTCTATCTCTTATTTCTCCTCTCACCTTCCATCTTCAACCATCGAGTTCGATTATCTCGGGAAGGTCCTATCACCCAGTCCTTATATGCTTTAAAAGTATGAAAGTTGTAAGAGATCTTGAGAAGAATATTAATCTTCAATGATAATTGCTTCTAGAAGTCAAGGTACCCAACTGGAAAGTGATAAACTAATCTCCCCCTTTGAATGATAATGGGAGAGAGACAATACCTTGGGTCTCTCTAAATTGCCTTGCACAGTGATCTAGGATGCAAAATATAACTTTATACAAGTCAATAAGGGGTACACAGCCTATAGCACCACTATTTTATACATGCCATAGGGAAATCCATAGACTTATGAAATTTATGCTTTCATTAGTAATGGCAATCATCCAAACAACCCATTAATCCATGTTAGAAAAATGATGTAGGATAGCACGAGGCAGCAAGTGTTTCACACTATAAGATCCAAAGAAATGAGGGGGAGGGATATCCAAAAAGCAAAGCTTTTCCTACAACCAAACCTTAAAAAAATGCTATTAGGAATGAAAACCTATAAAGCCTTCCCAAGTAAAAGCTAAGTAAGGGGTAAGGTGAAAATTTACAAGGGTAGTCTATCCCTAAAAAGTCTGTTAGGGGGTGGTCTATTTTTAAAAAGAAACTTGAAGTAGAATTGAACTACCATAAAAGAAATTAGCTTTACCATACCACACCGTATCTAGACCTATAATTTTCTTTGCAAGAATCAATGGAAAGGGGTTTGAGCCTTTAGTCTACCTGTTTATTATACTGAATAGCTAATAATTTCCAAAATGGCCTCTAGACATCACCATTAGATATTTAGAGAAAAATAAAAATAGATACATGCCTGCATGAAGAGATGGAATGTCAATATACCTCTCGACATAGGGCAGTAGGGCATTTAGAAAAACTAGTTCTCTCCATGGGACCCATCAAGCAGTTAGAGATGGAAGTATCCCAAGGGAGTCAATGACCTCAGATGGGTAGTGGCGAACACAGCTCAAACAACAAAAGGGTTCATTAGATGAATAGGCATACTCAAAATTACAAAAAAGTCTTCAGATAGGGGTTATAACTCTTAATGCAAAAATTGAAAAACATGAAATTACGAGTCCTAAAAATAGGTAGTAGCCTTCCAAAAAGATAAATGCAACCAAACTTGGTAAAGGAATTTCAACTTAGAAAAAGGGGATAGAAGGAGAATTGCCTAAGTAGAAGGGAGATTAAGGATTTTATGAAGTTTCTAGAGGAATTCATCACCTATTGGAGCAAAAAAAAAGGAAAAACTCAAGTGGCACGAGGATCCATGCATGCATTCTTTGCTTTTATAGGCTTTAGAACCAAAATAACCATTTTACAAAGCAAAACAGCCATTTGCGGGAAAAAATGCCCTGTTTTGGCCAAAACAGCCATTTGCAGCAAATGTAAAATGACCGTTTTAGCACGAGCCAACATGGTCATTTCAACCATGGGTGAAATGGCCATTTTAAAGGCAAAACGGACATTTCAACAAAGGCAAAATGGCTATTTCACCCAATGCGTATAAATTTTTTTTTAAAATTTAATTTCTTTTCATTTTTAACATTTCTCACTTTGGCATTACAACAAAAAAGGAAAAAAGATAAAAAAAGAGGGAAAAAGAAAATGAGAAAAGATGCCTCCACGTGGACAACAACATTGGGTCCACTATCAACCTATTCTGACACACATGGCAGCACTTGATTGGCTTAATGCTAAAGAGGTAGAGAGATTTTAATGCTTAGCTTCTTTCACCTTTATGGGGAGTGAGTATTTTTGTGCCAGCACACTGCATTACATAGGAGCCTTATCTAGATCTGAGTAACTTTTAGCACAAATGGGCTGGATAGATGTTTATTCTCAGTGTCATGCCACATATCCTAAAGTAGTGTTGTAGTTACTAGGCACACTACAGTACAATCTTGCAGATCCTTTAGATGAGATGGCCATTCAGTTTGGTGTCCTTGGTGTGCATTATTAGCTTTCTATTCATCACCTTTTTGAGATTCTCAGATTTCTTGTTAAAGGTATTATGGAGATACTTAATAGTTTGGATGATCAACGAATTGCCATTGGTTATGAGGGCACCTTCTATAGAGCCAATTGCATAAAGGCTTACAGCACTAGTCAGGTGAACTGGACCGAGCTATATGGTTTATGGGCCATAGAGCATAATGTCCAGTTCAATCTAGTGTTATCCATTTTGAAGGATCTTCATCAGGCCAGCAGATTTCTCAGCAAAAAAACTATGGTGGGTGGCATCATCACTACTATTCTCACTAGTATTGGAATTGACATAGAGCCGATGGGGGCTCTTATTGCACAACAGTTCTTAGTGGACTAAGAGACATGCTTCACCATTAAGATTATAATGCAAGACTACATATGCCTAGCCAAATATAGATTCTGTACCCCTGAGTAGATAGCCATACATGATAAAGTATAGCCAGCTAGTGCAGACCTAGCAGATGCACGATTTGACATAGATTTAGATCGGTTGCTTGGTGATGATAGTCCACAACGAAGATGGCATTAGTAGATTGATGAGGTTAGATTAACCTCTTCAGTGTATCCTTCTCCTTATGAAGTCTTAACTTATGAAACCAATTTAGTTCATATAGATGGACTTGAGCATGAGGACAGAGGACACTTATCGTGAGCTTATGGATGAGATAGAGTTGATTGATGTAGACCTCTAGACATTGTGAGTCAATGACACTTGTCGACTCTTTAGCCTTTATTTTTTGTATTATTTATGTACATATTAGATTAGGACACCAAAATTTCTACTCAAAACTTTTATTTATAAAATCATCAGTTACTTTCTATTAATTACACTTGCCTTAAAAAAATGAAAAATAATAAAAAGCAATATTATAATATGTTAATTAATTAATTAAAATAATAATAATAATAATAATGATAATAATAATAATAATAATAAATAGAAATAGACGAAGAAAGAAACAATAAGTTTTCTTGACTAAGACAAGACACACTCACATATAAAACATGCATCTATGATACAAATGAACTCTAATAGCTAACACATTATACCTCCTTTTTTCTTCATAGGGGGTAAGCAAAACTTTCTATGCAACTTTACAAATGATGAGCCAATAACAGTCCATTACCATTTGCTCAATTATAGGGGGTAAGTACAGTGACTCATCGTCAACATTTTTTTCCAAGGCCAACTTCAGGTGTAATATCTGTAGCACTATCTAAAAGACATCAAATCTTAGGTGCAATGTCTTTAGCACTGCCTGAGTTTGGGTGCAATGTCTCTAAGCATGACTTGCATCATATCAAATCTCAAGTGAAATGTCTTTAGCACTACCTGAGTTTAGGTGAATTGTCTTTAGCACTACATGCGTCATATCAAATCATAGGTGCAATGTCTATAGAACTACTTGAGTCTAGTTACAATGTCTTTAGCACTGCATAATTTTAGGTGCAATGTCTGTAGCACTACTTTCAAGTACATCAAATCTCGAGTGCAATGTCTTTAGCACTACCTAAGTCTAGGTGCAATATCTTTAGCACTTCCCAGTAGACATCAACTTCAAGTGCAATATCTATAGCACTACTTACAAGTACATCAAATCTCGGGTGCAACAATGTTTGTAGCACTACCTGAGTCTAGGCGCAATGTTTATAGCACTGCCTAGTACACATATTCTTCAAGTGCAATATCTATAGCATTTCCTAAAAGTACCTCAAATCTCAGCTGCAATGTCTTTAGCACTGCCTAAGTCTAGGTGCAATGTCTCTCAGCATTGCTTACGTCACTTGAAATCTCAGGTGCAATGTCCCAAGCACTGCATGAGCTAAACTAATAATGATATTAGATGACACATAAGGTACGTATCTCTCCTTCTGAACTTTAGGTCACCTCACACCTACCTAGATCTTTGAGACTGTGTCTACCTCTATGCCTAGTGCACTGATTGAGACTAAAATAGTGCTTCTCTTCTTCTCTTACTACCACCTAAAGCTACACTGGACTGCCTAATAGTTAACTGTCTCTTTCTCTAGAAGGAATCCCTCTTTTTCTATACTATCTCCTTTATATCATATAAGATACCACTAATATAGCAAAAGCTATCACCCTTGGGTTAGCAATTTGCATCCTTAACTATATATTTAACCATTTTAAAAATCTCTTGCATTTCTCCTCCTTATTAGGAAAGAACTCCTCAGCATATCTGATCAATCTGGTAAAGCCTTCTCATACTCTAACATTATCTTTCTACCCTATCTTAAATCAAATAACTCATATCCCTTTTTATCCTTGTAGGAATCTAAAATATACCTCTTCTTGAACTCTATCAAGAAGAACTCCCATGTGATATTAGTTATTGCTTTCCTCTTCTTAATAGTATCCCACTAATAGAAGGCTTCTTTCTATAGGAGATATATTGTGCACTTTAAACTATCTTCTTTCGAACACTCTAGCTATTCCAGGATTCTGAAATTTCTCTCCAACCAATACTCTACTCATGTTGCATCATCCCCCTTCATACCTAGAAAATCCATAGCTCCCAACTTTTTAATTTCTCTAATGGTGTCTTCTATAGAGGAGCTAGTGGTGGTAGAGGTATTGGAGCTAGTAGAAGAGGTGGAGTAGTAGTTACAGAAGTATGTCTGAGTAGATCCATTATCTACTGTAACAGTGTCGAGGATTCTCATGTCTATGGCTATGGATATTATGCAGCATCACTGGGTTATGGTATGGCTGTATTATTAGCTCCCCCCTATATAGTTGTAGAGGCATAACTAGCCACTTCCTCTCCTTAGTCCTCGAGTACCTGATCACTCATCATGCTTAACTATAAAAAGAAATAGAACTTATCAGCCTTGTAGTAGTTCAGAGAAAACAACCCTAAACATTAGCATTCATATAAGACACCTAAGAACATATAACCTATGTTCTGATATCATTAAATGTGACACCCCCTACCAGATTCTTAAAGAAACTTGATAGGCGATGCACTTCCTGCTAGGTCACCCATCTTAGAATTTCTCCAAGGGCGAGCTCCCTAACACTTATACACTATTCTAGAAATTTATCAGTTATTACTTAGATTCTCAGTCTATCCCTTAAACATGTTCATATTTGGTATGATAAACTTAGAAAATCCATTCACAGACACTTTAAATGCTATAAAAAATTAGGCAGCAAAACAGCTACTAGGTTGACGTACCAAAGTTTTTTTCACCTGTAAAAACACTTCTATAAATAGTAATATCATACAACATCCATCAGGACCCTTTTGGTCCCATAGTCAACATCAGCACACATAAAAAACACATTAAAACACACATAAGGCCCCAAGCCCATAGTTATCAAAATCATTAAGAAAGCCAAATAGGCAAAGCACTTGATTATATACATCACATCTATTCTTCATATATATGGACATAACAGGTTATAAGCATGCTAAATGCAAATCTACAGTGTTTTACATAAGTGCTAGCTAAACAAAACCAAAAGAACTGTGCTACTACACTGCACGACCTATAAGGTCAAGTTGCTTATCTTTGCAAGCTATGTACCAAAACACTGGTACACTAAGTATAAAACTTAGTAGTGAATTTAAAGCATTTAAAACATGTTATATGTAAAGGCCCACATGCAATGATAATATGATATTCAAAATGCAGTGTTTGAGTGGTATACTAGGTAAATAATGCCATTTAGGTGATATGCCATTTTTACACAATAATTGCTAAAATACCACTATGAAAAGTTTAATTCAATTATTCAAATAATTAATTGCCATTAATCAAAACCTATAGATTAGTTCCATTTAATTTAATATGCCCGACTAGATAGACTACACCTAAGACACTAAACTAAGAAGGAACTGGAAAGTTGTGTAGTGGCTCACATTTTAGACCCTGACTGCTACATCGGCCTTATCTGATAGTAGAGATTAGCTCACTTTAACCTTCTATTATGAGATAAAGGATAGTAGGGATCAATCCATAGACCTTTCAATATCTCATAAAACTCAACCTCTAATCATATTATGGATAATAGGGATCAATCTGTAGACCTCCCAATCTCCAAAAATCATAACAATCTTCAGTGGTTAGAAGGGATTAGTCCATAGACCTCCCAATATCTAGATAGTCATCAACATTATACACTTCTAATGGACAGTAGGGATCAATCCATCGACCTCCCAATATCCAAAAAATCACAGAAATCTTCTATTAGCTGCTAATCCCTAAGTTGACCGGTTAACCCATCTAGTGGGGGCTTAAATATAAGCCATATGACCTTATTATATGTTGATTTCTTTATTGATCATCTTATTATAATATTTAAGAATGAAAAGTATGTAGTTATAAATTTTATTTAATAGCCAAAATTTGACCTGGAAAGTTACAGGTCTTTTTTGGTCTTACATGATAGTTACGAGTCAATTTCCCTGAAGTATTTTAGGTCACCCTCTTAGGCATAATTAAGTTCATATCAAGTCTAGTCTAGGCCATTATTTTAGGCCAATTATGTCCATGTTTCAGGTTGATTTTAGGTATAGTCCCTAAATTAATTTTATGAGACGGTTAGAGGTTTATTTCCATTTTTGCCTAGGCCATTTTGGGACTTAAATAAACCTTTATTCATGCCATTTTTTAGTCCCATTTGCACTTATATTACACACATTTATAGGCCTAAAGCTAAGCTTAAATATATAACTTAAAAAGCCTTGAAATAGGCTTGAACTCATCTCATATAAGCATGATAAATTGTCTAAAATTAAAGTACCATTTACAAGCAAATTCTAGTCCATTTTAAAGCCAACCTTACCATGCTATTCTAAGCTAATTTCAAGTTCCTTTTTCAACCATTTCCTAAGCTTAAAAGGTATAAAAAAATTCTATATATTTCATCCCTTATTGCTCATACATATTCACCTAATTCATGACATTCATATATTACATAAATCATGCCAAAAGTGTCATGATAATCACACACATACATGCTATGCCATACCTTACCTTTCATGCCAGAACTTACATTGCATACCTTTCGGCCAATGCTTTCTAATTGCTATATACATGTTTTTCTACACATTAAAGCACAAATACAAATATCCTAATATCATTCAAGCATGCTGATACACACACAAGTAATTATCATGCAAACTATGTTATTACGTGCATTGTATATGCCTTGGCCACACTATGTGCACACACACACAACCCTTGTTAATCAAGTTCAAGACCTACACCTATAATGCCATCACTAATAAGCAAATTGCCATGTAATATGCCATGTTTACTTACCATACACCTAACCTATACACTAAGGCCACCTCTTAGCCAATTAAGGCCTAACATTAACACTCCCATTTTCCACCATATACAAACATAATTCAGGCATTTCTATATTAATCACCTTAGAAATCATGCCAAAATCACTTTAATCAAGCCATGAACACCATAAACACATGCACACACCTCTTTAGGCCAAATGAGGATTTAGCCCTTCCTCTCATTCTTTTCATCAAATCATCATTGCAATCATTTGTTCTACACATAATTAACACAAACACAAGCCTAATTCATAATTACATACACTTTAACCATGAATTCCATCATTTCCATACAAGGTTTCTACACCTTTTACGTACAATTTTCAAAAAACATGTTTCTAATGCTCTAAATTCACATACCTCCTCAACAAAGAGGACTTCTTTTTTACTTCAAGCTTGTAAAGGACCTTATTTCCCCTCACTTTGCTTCACCCTTTGTACATGCCACCTTTTCTTTAAAAAATCATAAAAAACCCTATAAGTTTGTAAATGCAAATCCAAAAGTATAAGCATTCATAGAATGGTAAAATCCTCTAGGAAATAAATTAAAAAGGCGTGAAACACTTGCACATAAAGAGTTGGTTTCCAAACACCTTTTTATGTACATTTGAATGTTCTCGAATTTTCTTAAGCTTTATGGACTCTTATGGCCTGCAATCACTTTAAACATTAATTCACAATGCATTAAGGGAATTTATGGTAAGATTTGGTGGTTATTTTAGCTTTGAAAGGCCATAAAAATTATAGGAGGGAGAAGAAAATAGTGTCAGGTGCAAATGAGGAAAAAAGGAAGGAAATGGGTAGGTGGTGGGGTGTATGGGCCATGTGGCATCTA
>CANXYI010409050.1:0-10086 GCA_948208565.1 Hura crepitans | reverse complement strand
GGATTCAATGAGATTGAATATTCTAATGATATGGCATATCATTGGAAGATGAATTAAGAAGAAGAAATAAGCCAATGAGCTTAGGGGCCCACTTGCTAATGTGTTGTCCAAAAACCATTATTTTTAAACTTAGGCCTTGTTGAGTCCAAATTTTAATTATTCTTGCACCTAATTTTTTATGGCCATTTAAAATGTTTAAAGGTGTAAATTAGAGTAATTATTAGTCAAAAATAGGGCTTAATGTGTCGGTCCAATCTATTCAAACATATAGCTGATTTTGAGTGTAAAAATCTAACTTAAAAAGGGATTATTTAAAGTATAAATAATCCTTATAACTACAGCCACCATTCACACATTTTTTATAGTAGAAATTGCTACAAAGAATAATTGTAAACACACAAATTTATTTTTCTTCCTTCATCTAATTGAAAATCCTTCTAGCATAAGTATTTTCAAGTTGCACTCTTCTAAGAACTTCTTGTGTGAATTACCTTTAGGTGTGCCCAACTGAGGATCACTGTGGTTTGTGACAACTCAATAAAAAGAGCAAAAGAAAAGGAAACCTACATATAGGAATCGCAAATATAATTTACAATAAATTCTTATTCAGTGATTTCCTATAATAATTTTTTTTTAATTTTCAATTTTTTGATATTCCAACATTTGCTTGGGATCTATGGATGTTTTATTTCTACTATGTATGAGTCCAAGGAAACTAATAAATCCGATGGATAAGATTATTCTTATGTAAATTCTAAGATTCATGAATGTGATTTTATTGGTTAAGGCCCCAAAAAGTACTTTTCTCTACACCACAAATTATAGGTTTTTCCAATTTAAAGACCCCTAAAATCTCATGTCTAAAAAGCAATGGAAACTTAATTAATTAATCATTAATATTTTTAAGAAATTTGAATAAAATAGTTGTTGTTGTTAGAAAATTCTAATTTCAACACCATTGGAATATTTTGAATTTTTAACCTGTAGGTCATACTATTTTCAAGTTAGTTTAGGCACATCTTGAATATTTTACCACTCAACATAAACTAAGTGCAATATTCATTAGATATTGACATGAAAAATTTTATTAGTTCAGTGATTACTTTGAATAACTTTATTTTCATCAATCATAGTTTTATGACTAGTACTCTTTCTGAACCACCTTAGTGCGACCTAGTTGCTCAGGAAACACTATTTATGCATTGGAAAGTAGTATTCACAAAATTAGGGTTCACAAGCATTACAACTTAAGTGTGATGATTTAACCACATGTTATTCTTATTTATTTTATGTCGTGTTTATTGTTTATTATGTCCATATTTCTTTCAATATTCCATTCAAATACCTGATGAGGTTAACCTTTTTATTATTCCTCTCTTTTATTTGTTATTATTTTATTTTTCTTTATTTACTTTCTTTAATATTTATTTTCTTACTAATTTTTTCTTTTTTTTATTGTTTCATTATTATTTGGGTTAGATTGTATTTTAGGCAATTTCAATGTAATTTTAATTTTATTAGAGTTAGAATGTATTTTAGGAAAATGCCATATAATTTTATTTTCACACATTTTTTTCTCTTATATTTCCCTGTATCTTTCCATATATATTGTAATGGGTAGAAAATGATTTTTACACATTTTAAAAAAATAACCAAACTAATTTCTACCAAATTAATTATTGATTTCCTAATAAAATGGTTTTTGATTTTTTGTTAATAAGAGTCACAACAACTAAACTTGTTTTCACAAATTGGCATGTGAGAGCCAAAGTTCTCAAATAAAATCAATTACCCAGTTTAATGTATGATACTCATTAATTTCGTGTATTACCTACATGTTTATAAATATGCATGTTTTTTAAATTTTTTTATGGTATTAAATGTTTTTTTGATCTCAAAACCTATTTGAGGAAAATTATATAATTATGAATTTAATTTGGAATTTTGTTTTAAGTTGATGTATAAATAAGAGTAAGGTTCTAAACCATTGTCTAGTTTTAGCCCTACAAGGTATTTTTCAACTTTGATTCGGTGGCAAATCATACCTTGTGGTGCCCAACTCACTTTTCCTAGGCTAATCAAATATGAATTGCTTGAAATTGCTTTAATTTCCTTATTGTCCTTTAGGATTTACGAAGTGAGATTTAGATTAAGTCTTTAGTTGTTTCAATTTGATTGGCCTCAAAAAAGAGGGTTGCAAATAGTGGTGACTCCACTAAGGAACACCATGAGACCATACTCTAAATGTAGCTGAAATTAATATGGAATTTTGTATTTTGAATTCATAATATTATTATTTTTAAAATTGCATTACTTTTTCAAGCCATAAAATAAGTGAGGCATCTTTTCTTACCCTGATGTCATTCCAAAGCACGAAACTATTTTAATTAAAATTAAGGGAATCTTAGAGGTGACATCAAATGCAATCCTCATACCTATAAGGTATATTAGATATTGAACCAATCAATCATATGCTCATAAAGAGATAGACCTATTATAGAGGGACCATGCTTGGATGACTATAACTTGCACAGCCTAAACATGAACCCATGTAATGATTGATATCAACATCCCCTTGATTTCCTAGTCAATTCAGCATTGTGTGCTATATGGGTCTACATCTATGAAATATGGTTTAATCATCCAAAAAAGTTTTTGAACCTATTAGGCCTTTTTAATTAGAATGGGTTACACCATATATTTTGGTTTAATTAAACATATCTAACATATATAGGCTAAATACCTTACATGTGCTCTTCTCAATATGAGAGAAATAATGTTTGACCATTTATCATTCATTATTTGAATCTATTAGGGCCTTTGACATCCCATAAATAAGCCCTCTTAGGAAAGAACACATTGATCTCATGTGTAAGAAGTTATAAAGGTAAAAGATTTTTATATGTGTTTGTTGTTGTAAACATTAACATGCATATGCACTTAATGCATTCTTTCACATTTCATTCATCATCACTAACACTTTATTTTGTAGCCATCTTAAATCTTTAAGCCACTTAGGTTTACAGTCCAAAGGGGAGAATAATCAAAAGAGAAACAACTCTTACCACAAAAAAATATAGATAGAATAGAGAAGGCAAGCCAAGGAGACAGTACCTCTTATTGCCAAGACCTTAAGGCTAAGCTAGATCAAAAGTTTTAAGAGTTCAAAAGAAGAATGAGGCCTATAGTGGCAAAGGGAATAGCTAGGGCTATTCCTAATTCTTATTCACCACTTCTATCGATGCACCATTGGCTACACTTACTAGAAGAATAGCTACTACTTCCAAAGGTATTGGCATAAAAAATGAAGTTGGGAGCTAAGGGGAAAACATGAAGAGGGCCTCATTGGTCAATTTAAAGTTTGATTTTTTTGAAGATTCTGATAATGAAGGCGGAAAGAAGGAGGATTCTTGCAATGTTGAAAATTCTAACATGACAAAATTAGAGGAATAAATAAAGTTAATGGCTAGGATCATCATTTTAGGTAAAGAGTTAGACTCAGATGAACTCACCTTAAAGTCCAAAGAGCTATTGCCCTATAAATTCAAGATATCAAAATTGGACAAGATTGATTAGACCACTAATACATAAGCCTATGTTAAGATGTATAACATAGTTATGCATGTTACATAACTTAGTATGAAACATAAAGTTACTTCAGCCTTACATTGTAAGGGAAAGCCATAGATTGGTATCATGAGCTGAAGAAAAAGGTGAAGAAAGATTTGGAAAAAATGATTAAAGCTTTTGACCATCCAATATGATTGCAGCACCTATATAGAGGTTACTATGAATGACCTTGAGTTGTTAAAACAAAAGTCTAATGAGACATTCCTTAAGTATTTGATAAGAATAAGGTCTAGATTTTTAGAGAGGAGAAGAAAAGGAAAGACATCAAACCAAATTGATATGCTCATTAGAAATGATAGTCCTCATCTAAAGGAGGGATTGAAGGCTAAAAAGCTCAAGGATTGGAAGTCATTGAAAGAAATCATTGTTAACCTAAAAGAGGAACATAAAGAGTAGAAGAATAATTTAAAGGGATTCAACAAACACATAGGAAGCATAGGGGGAACTAGATACAATGGGGGCAATAAAATAGTTAAGGTATTTGCTGCTTCAAGGTATTATTCTAATATGGGCAAAACACTATCTTAACGCCTGAAGCAATTTCAAAATGAGGGGAAGTTTTAACCTCTTCTATCCAAATCAACCAAGAGTCAAAGGCAGCTTAATTACAAATTAGATTTATATTACCATTATCACTAGCACATAGGCCATAATCCATATAAGTATTACACTTTGAGGTATATAATTCAAGATTTGATTTACTCAAGATATATCCCAAATCAAAAAAAAAAAAGATAAAAAGGATAGGGTACCTATTCTAATATACCTTTGCAAGTAAATATGGTTAACTCAAGAATGCAAATTTGGTATAAATTGGAAGACTTGTACGAGAATGACTATTTAGTAGTAATAGGGTGAAAGGTAAAAATAAAATATGGGTCCATTTGTGTAATAGATATATGGGATACTAATAGTGAGAGAGAGCAAAATGAGAATGTCTAAGATTTATAGGTTGATTCAGATAGTCAACAAAAGCCATTTAAAGTAGGAAAAGCTAGTACAATAACCTGAAGTGGTTAGGTGGTGCCAAAAATTAAGAAAGAGCCAATTCCCATAGTTAGAGAGAAAGAAGAGGATATAGTAATGAAGTAATTGAAGAAAACCCCTAAATATATTTCAATTTAAGGTTTGTTGCGTTAATCCCCTTTTTGTATAGATAGAAAGTGATTAAGGCTTTGTGTGTCCCAATAATATCAACTACTATATCTCTACCCTAATTATTGGAGATAGTGAAAGGGGAAGAAAAAGAAGTGGTTAAGTTTTTAAACATGGATCTCCCACCAAAAGGGTTTTCATTATAACCATTTCTATCTATAAATCAAGGCTAATGTTAATGGGAAGCACACAACATGTGTAATGGTTGATAATGGCTCATCAATCAATGTTTGCCCACTTAATGTAGTAATCACATATTGGGTTGAAAACTCAATGATCTCCTAATCTAAGATCATAATTATGGCCTATGATAACACTAAGAGATTAGCATATGGCACTTTCAAGGTTAAAGTCAAGACAGGGGTGATAGTAGATGATATGGATTTCATAGTGCTTAACATCTTAGCTAATTTCTCTTTGCTTTCAGGATGACCCTAGTTCCACAAGATAGGAGGGGTTTTATCAACACTACATCAAATGATCAATATCCTTTATAATGGTGAGGTAGGACCAATACATGTTATAAAGGAAAATCAAGTCCTAATGGTTGAAATAGCTAACTGACCATTCAATGGATTCCACATAGCTGAGATCTTTTTTTTATATGGAAGATGACCCTAAAGTGGTAAATATGTTAAAAAAGATGAATTATATGCTAGGTGTTAGTTTAGGGAAGGATTTAGATGGATTGCTACCTACTATATAGCCAAGAAGATAGAAAAATCGAAGAGGGATGGGATATACAGTAGAGGCTTTAGAGCTAAGAAAGATGGAATGAAATATCTTATCTCTAGGAGGGATTTTTGTTCAAGCTATAGGAAGTATCTATTATTGTGGGGGGAATCAGAGCCTACTATAATTTGGAGAAAAGATGTGCCTGAGTTTGAAATATTCAGTGATGCGTTCAATTGAGATATAAATGAAGTCAAGACTACTTTAGATTTCTAAGATGAAGAAGTCATAACCAATTTGATTGATTTGGAGACTGAACCCAAAGAAGAAGTCCCAACCACAACCTTGCTTTAAGACGAAGGGAAGAAAAAGATTGAAAAAGAGGACTCCAAGACAACTGAATTTTTTAATGTTCTTTATGTACCAAAACTTTTTAATGATGATGTTCCTAATTCTATTTTTAATAAGATGAATGATTTTTCTTATTTTTGTGATGTCTCATCTAATTGCAATATGCATAATGATAATTATTACACACATGACATGCTTAATATTAATTCAATCAATACTACCACATTTAATCTCAATACAAATGAAAATAGTAAAGAAAGTTTAATTACATCTAATATAACTCCTGAAGAGAGGATTAATTTGGGACAATAATAAAAGAATACAAAAAAGTCTTTGGTTGGACCAATGAAGACATGTTTGGGATAAACAGGAAAGTAGTTGAGCATGCCATCTATACCTATTAAAACATTGAAAGGGTAAAATAGAAATTATGAAGAATGAGGCTAGAATGATAGAGAAAATAAAAGAAGAGTTAAACAAATAGATTGAAGCCAAGTTCTTAGAAGAAGTACGATATCTAACCCGGTTAGCCAATATGTTATTTGTTGCAGAGAAAGATGGTAAGGTTAGAATGTGTATAAATTACATGGATCTAAATAAAGCTTATCCTAAAGATGATTTTCCATTGCCACACTTAAGAAAAAAAGAAGATAGAGGAAAGAGATAGACATGGCGTTGGCCACGGAAGAAAATTAGAGAGAAGATGAAGCTTTGAACTCATATGACACATGCACATACTCACATTATATATATGAAGACCATGGATGGCCACGATTATGCCATATGGCTATCCAATGCCCTAGATTAATCTTATTTATGTTTTAAGGTTAAAAAATGTTAATTTAATGTTTGAGGTCTCCAAAAATACTTCTTTACACACCAAAATTAAAAAAAAAATTGAGAATGTCAAAAATCTCGAGTCCAAAGCCTAATAGGAATTTAATGAATTAATAAATCTTATTTTTAAGAAATTTAGATAAAATACTTATCAATGTTAGTAAATTTTGATTTCACTACAATTAAACTATTTATAACTCTTAACCTTTACTACCATTAAACTATTTAGAACTTTTAACCTTCAAGTCATTCTATTTCTAGGTCAGTCCAGGCATTTCTTATCCATTTTACAACTCGACATAAAAAAAGATCACCATTTACTAGATATCAATTTGAAAATTTTTTTGGTTCAGTGGTTATTTTAAATAACTTTATTTTTATCATTATTTCATCCATCATAATTCTATGACTAGTACTACCTCTCAGCAATGCCAGTATGACTCAGGTACTCAAAAAACACTATTCATGACTTGGGAAGTACAATTTATGAAATCAAGGTTTTTGAATGTTGCATTTCCTTTCCCTCTTAAGAAATTTTGTCATCAAAATTTTACTAGTTAAAATATGTGTGGGTGTTGCTCTCTCATCTGTTGTTCATTTTTCCAAGTTGCTTATTGTGAGTTATGATATTTCCACTATAATTTCACCAGTGGCACTACTTTGTTTCATAGTTCTTTCACCTCACATTCTAAGATCTAAACTGGCTTTTCTTTATATGAGAGGTCTGGTTGCACCTTTATTTTCTCAATTATCATCACATGTAAAGGATCATATATTTTTTTCTTAGCATACCTCATGAATCTATTGTAGCTCTAAAGGCAATGCAAATTTATAGGCTGCTAGACCCATACATTCAATGGCTTTATATGAGCCAATGAACCTCGAACTCAATTTACCTTTGTTTCCAAATAAAAGTATTTTCTTCTAGGGTGACACTTTAAAAAAGTCTTTATCTCCTAGTTCATAATCAATTAACTTCCTCTTTAGATCTATGTATAACCTCTATCTATTTGTTGCCACTTTTAATCAATCTTAGATAATCTTAACTTTCTCTTTTACATCTTTAATAAAATCTAATCCTAGTAGTTTGCCTTCACTAGTTTAGTCTAATGTAGTGGGGTGCTACATTTTCTTCTATATAGAGCTTTATATGGTGCAATTCTTATACTTGCCTAATAGCTGTTATTATATTTCAATTCTTCTAAGGATAGATATCGGTCCTAGTTTCCTTTAAATTCAATGGCATAGCTTCTCCACATGTCTTCTAGTATTTGAATAACTGATTCTGACTAGCCAACTATTTATTAGTGGAATGATGTGCTAAAGGTGAGTTAAGTGCCTAAGGCATCATTAACTTCTTCTAAAATCTTAATGTGAACCTTATGTCTCATTCTAAAAGAATGGTTATTGGCACTCCATGTAACTTCACAATCTTATCAATGTATAGTTATACATGCTTTTCTAGTGAGTAATAAATTCTTACTAGGATAAATTGTGCTATTTTGGTCAATTTATAAAAAATCACCTACACTGTGTCACATTTACTCTTTGTCGTGGGTAGTTTGATCATAGAATCGATTGTGATTCTTTCCCATTTCCATTTAGGGTTGCTATGGGATGAAGCAATCTATAAAGAACTTGGTGTTTAGCTTTTGCTTACTGACAGTTGATGCATCTAGCCATATATTCAACTATATCCTTTTCCTTTTTAGTCCATCAGTAGTATGGCATCAAATCACAATGCCTATTCATGCTCTTGAGATGCATAACATATGGAGAATTATAAGCTTCCTACAAAATTTATCTTTTAATGTCTTATTTATTAGGCACAGACAATTAATCATGATCATACAAGCATCCATTTATTTTAATTTCATGCTTAGTAAGCTTCCCCTCTTTGATCAAACTCATTATATGTTTGAGATGATTATCATCTTGCTGGGCTTCTTTCACTTATTGAATCAAGTCAAGTTTCACCTATAATTTAGCTAGTAAGGCTCTATATTCTCGATATTGTAACTTGTATTCATCACTTTCATGAAACATAAGAGCTTTTCGCTTAATGCATTGGTAACCACATTTGCTTTACTTAGATGGTAATCAATTAATTAATCATAATCTTTGATCTAGTCTATCCTTTCTGCTGCTTCATTTTTAACTCTTTCTACGTAAGTAAATATTTCAAACTCTTATGACACTTATGCACATAACATCTCTCACCATATATATAATGCCTTTATATTTCAAAGCAAATACAATAGCAATTAGCTCTAGGTCATGAGTTAGATAGTTTCTCTCATATGGCTTCAACTACTTAGATGCTTAAGCCATTACTTTGCCATCCTACATCAACATGTATCTAAGCCCATTATCTAAAGTATCAATATTGATGACAACATCTTTCCTAAAATCTATTTATGTGAAGATAGGGGCTTCTATCAACATGGCTTTCAATTTGATAAAGCTTTCTTGACATTTGTGACCATAAAAAATTTCACATTTTTCCTCAATAAGTGCGTTAAAGAATCAATAATCATATAGAATCCCTTGATAAATCACCTATAATATTTAGCTAATCCTAATAGGCTTATAATCTTTGTCATGTTTCTTGGAGGCATCTATTCTAGTATAGCCTTGATTTTTCTTAGGTCTATCCTTTCAGTCAAGGCAGTGTGTCATACAAATGAACTTTATTTGACTAGAATTCACATTTGCTCAATTTAGCATATAATTGCTTTTCTCTTAGGGTCTACAATGTTTGCCTGAGATGCTATTCATGTTCCTTTATGGTCTTAGAATACACTAGATATTATCAATGAACACTAGCATGAATCGATCTAGGTAAAGTCTGAATATTTAGATTAATAAGTCCATCAATTTAGCTAGGGTAGTAGTAAGCACAAATGGCATTCCTAGAAACTCATACTATCAAAATCTAGTGTGGAAGGCTATTTTTAGGACATCAAATTCCATTATCTACATTTAATGATATCCAGATCTCAAGTTGATGTTTGAGAAAAGATTGGATCACTTAAGCTTATCAAACAAGTCATCAATCCTAGGCAGTGGGTGTTTATTCTTAATGGTTACTTGATTGATCTGTCTGTAACCTATACATAGCTGTAGCAAATGATCTTTCTTCTTTACAAACAAGATTGGTGCTACCTAAGGTAAAATATTAGGTTTGATAAACCCTTTATCTAACAACTCTTACAATTGTATCTTTAGCATTTTCAACTCTACAGGTACCATTCTATAAGGTGCTGTGCCTTGGTATACCTCAATGGTAAACTCAATCTCACATTCAAGTGGTAACCTTTACAACTCATTTGGGAAGATATCTAGGAATTCCACTACTTTTGGTATGTACCTAATATCAAGTCCTATCCTTTTTGTATCAACCACTTATGCCAACTATGCTTGACAACATTTCTGAATCAA
>CANXYI010408965.1:0-10960 GCA_948208565.1 Hura crepitans | reverse complement strand
GCATCACCATACTTACAGCTTGTGAGAACTACTGCTTGACCTAGTTAAGAAGTATAACATATACTAGTCTATCCATATTGACAATGTCCAATCTTATTAATACTATGACTACAGATAATTTAGGTATTATCACATTTACATACAATAGGAATCTCATATATAAACTCTTCATGAATTCCTTTGTACTATGATTTTATACCATGGACTATATTATATAGTTTAAGATTATTATCAAGCAAATGTCATAACATGAGCACTAACTTATAAAGAATGCCATTTTATTAATGAATAATTGTTTGATTGTACATGAAATTATCCCTATTACATATGTGCTCTAAGGCATATAACTAATAATAAGGCTTAAAGATCTGATTCATCAGATCCATGAAGGCTATTGGGGTATTAGTGAGCCTAAATGGCATCACTAGGAACTTATAATACCTGTATCGAGTTTTGAAGGCAGTCTTAGGGATGTCACTCTCCTTGATCTACAACTGGTGATATCCTGATCTCAAATCTATCTTGGAAAAGATAATGGAACCTCACAACAGGTCAAAGAGATGATCGATCCTCGACAATGGATATTTATTCTTAACTATCACTTTATTCAATTGCCTATAGTTAATGCACAACCACAGCGGCCCATCTTTCTTCTTCATAAACAACACAGGTGCTCCCTAGGATGAAAACTAAGCCTAATGAAACCTTTATCTAATAGTTCCTGCAACTGTACCTTTAACTCCTTTAACTTTGTTGGTGCCATCCTATATGGTGTAATAGATATTGGATTAGTGCCGGGATATATCTCAATCTTAAAGTCTAACTCCCAATGTAGAGGTAATCCTAATAATTTGCCTGGATATAATAGCTAAAATATTATGCGATAGGGAGTCTCTTTTACCCATAACTGTCACCTCTAGCCTAACTATGGTCTATAAACTTAACCTCTTCTTTTCATAGTCAATCACTACTTTATGCTCTGACAACTAGTTCATACCTAGTATGACATCAAACTCATGAAAGGGAAGTTCTATTAGATCTGCTAGAAAAGTCTTCTCATGGATTATCAAAGAATAGTGTCTATAAACTATATTCACCATTACACTCTGGCTAATTAGGTTACTATCTTGAATGTCTAAGTTTATAGGTTCTAGCTTAAGTCCTTTATCTCTTACTTATGTGGTACAAATATATGAGTGTGTCAATCCAATATAAATTAAAGCTAATACTAGGGCATCAAATAAAGAGAAAGTACCAATAATGGCATCTAGTGCTTCCACTTCCTCCCAAGCATGGATAGCATACTACTGTGCCAGAGCTCTAACCTCTGATGTAGTCCTCTGACTATTGCTTAGCTACTTTTGCCTTTGCTATCTCAGTGGTCTATTGGGTGCTACTGCAGTTGATACATGGGTCTGTGCCACCTCTAATTGTCTTTGAGGACAATCCCTCTAGAAATGGTCTTTGGCTCTATACACAAAGCACTCCCCTCATCTGTACTGCCAGCATTGACCCTAGTGTCTCCTCTAGCAACTCTTATACGTCAGAGGTGCACTTCTAGTTGTGGACACTGGAGCACTCGAAGCCTGCTGAGATAGAGGTGGTTGAGGCCTAATAGGAAAAGCCTAACAGATCTCAGGGATAGAGCCTGCCTCTGAGACTTTTTTCCTAATTGTCTCCAGGATTATTGACTAGGCTAAAACTCCCTTTGTCTCTTAACCCCCTCTTGGGGATGAACTGGTCTGAGCTACAACAAAGGGTCTCTTCCTTTGGAATAACTCCTTTTTCTCTTATACCATATCTTTCATATCATATGCTACAGCTACCAACTTAGAAAAGTCTCTAATCTTGAGGGTAGTAATCTGTATCCTCAGCTTGACATTGAGACCCTTCATAAACCTCTTGCACTTCTACTCATTAGTAGGGATGAACTCCATTACATACCTACTCAAATGAGTGAAGTCCTTATACTTTGATACTAACCTCCGCCGCTATCTCAGAATAAAGAACTACTACCTCCTCTTATCCTTGTAGGACTCAGGAATGTACCTCTTTTGAAACTCCTTTAAAAAGAACTCCTATGTAAGGTCAACTACTACCTTCCTCTTCTCCATGGTATGCCACCATTGGAAGGCTTCTTCCTATAGTAGAGAGGTGGAGCATTTCAAACACTCCTCCTTTGTATACTTTAACTGCTCTAAAATCCTTATGGTTCACTCCAGCCAATATTCTACCCTCTCTACATCATCCTCCCTTGCACATAGAAAGTCCACTGCTCCTATCTTTTTCACCCTCTCTAGATAAGTCTTCTATAGTGCTGGGGGAGTGAGTGGAGGTGGTGTGGGAATTAGAGCTAGTGGTGGTGGTAGAGGTGCTACAGTGTGTCTTAACAACTCTACTATCTACTGTAACAAGGCTGGAGAAGCTTGAGCCTCACGCTGTGGCTAAGGTGGTGGCTAGTGAGTAGTATCACTAGGCTCTAGTGTGGCTACACTCACCTCTAGGCCATGGATGGTGGTAGAAGCATACTGGCCACCTCTTTCCCTCAGTCTTGTGGGGGTCCTTTCACTCATTATATACAACTGTATAGAAAAACTTATCAACTTTATGCAGTTTAGCTTTGACCCAAAATAATACCCTAGACTTATGCACTCATGTATAGTTCACCTAGGAATGCCTAAACCTACTTTAATACCACTAAATGTAACACCCCCTACCTATTCTCAAAGGAAATAGACAAAAGGTGCCACTTCCCATAGGTCACCTATCCTTGGATTTCCCTAGGGACCCTTCATTTAACACTTATGTTACTTTGACCAACTTTGACCTATCTTGACCATCTAGTGTTTATTACTGTATAATCTTTTATTTTTTTCCTATTTTAGTTTAATAAAAGTCCAGTTTACATCTGTTATCCATTTACAAAAAATTAGGCGGCATAAAGGCTACTACGGTGAAAAACCAAAAAAAAAATTTTGTAAAAAAAGCACTTCTATAACAATCTAAACCCAAAGCACAATTATAGAACCCTTCTAGTCCCTCAGAACATCGTCATCATTTATCACATAGCAAAATACAAGGTCTCAGACCCATAGATAGACAATTGAAACATGTACATATATCCATTAAAAATAGGTTTCTACAATCATTTAGTTTAACTATATCAATTTTAAACTATACAAGCACTACTAACTTTACATATTCTATACATGAGCGAATGGCTAACAAAACTAAAAAAATATCAAAAGAATACCAAATAGGGACTTTGGGTCAGCTACACTAGCACCTGCTGAAGCTGGATTGCTATCCGTCTATAGCATGTGCACAAAAACACCGACATATTGAGTATGCACTCAGTGGTGGAATAGATATAATAAAGTATGTCACACATGCAAACACACATATGAATCATGAATGCACATGCGTAGACACTTCAATCATGATCATGCAGGACATCAAACTTGATGTTGTTTATCCTATTTAGTTATTTCCATTCCAGTTTCAAGTCAAATTTCTTATATTATGATCATGGTTAAGTTTAATACAATTAGGCCCATAACAAACAGATGATACTTTAAGACACTAAATAGTGGGATCTATCAAGTGTAGTGGCCTACATTTTAGATCTCGATAGCTGCACCTACCTCACTCGATAGTAGCGATAAGTTTATAGAGCTCCCAATAATGGACTAGTAGATAGCCAAGATCAGTCCATAAACCTCCCAATATCTATAAATAGGATAGTAGGGATGTGCCCCATAGGACCTCCCAATACCCCGAGTCATATCTCTAAAGCATCACAGGTGGATAGCAGGAATCAGCCTTGTGGGACCTCTTAATATCCATAGATAGTCAATAGGTAGTAAGGATCAGCCCAGGTGGATCTCCCAATACTTGAGTGTGTAGGGTTCATCTTAGAACCTCAGCGACTGCACCCACCACATCTAATAGACAATAGTGGTCCCGAGAGGACCAAACTGCCTAGCAGCTGCTAATTCCCTAGTTGACCGATCAAACCATCCAGTGGGTGTCTAATTAATGGGCCAAATTACTATTCCTTACTTAATTAAGACATCTACCATCAATTTTACTATGTTTCATGTCAATCATGCCAAGGAATTATATTACACACAACATTTCACACAAGTTAACATTTTTAGCCTTTGGTCGCAAAATCACTATTCATTTGGTCATTTTATGGGTATGTTACTATTCATTTGGTCAATTTTTGATCTTATGCTTTCTATAGTTCTAAACATACCAATCAAAATCTCATCATTCTTACATCATTTCTTTCCATACTCCTCCATGAAACACATCTCATAATCATGCCACCTTATGGTACACATATAGGCATTATTTTTCTAGCCATTATTTATGTACACATTACATGCTCATTCAGGTCATTATTGGTCAAGGTTACATACTATACATGTTAATACTATTACTCACTTTCCAAACACTATTTATACACCACATTTACATGCCATTTCCATGCCTAACATACCATATGCATAACCACACATGCCATGCCATTCAAGTGCACCATTTGGCCATACCATGTGCACACACATACACCTAGTTTCTTTTCCCCCAAAGCATGCATATCATGCTATTTTGACACCATTAACATAGTCATATCATTAATTTACATTAAAGCCATGCATAACACCATGAACTTGCATTTCCATACATATGAACACATGACAAAACACATAACATAGATGAATTAAATCTATTCAACATACCTACGATGTGAAAACACCCTTTTCTCCACCACTTTGGTGCCTACCTTGATCTTCTCCTTCAATGGTTTCCTTTTGCCCTAAACATACACAAATTTGGCTTAGAAAAATTCGTCAAAAATCTTATATAGCTCTAAATGAAAATCTAAAACCATTGAACTTCTTAAAACACTATAAGCTACCTAAAACAAAAATAAAATAATGGAATAAAAACACTTACACTAAAAAGTCACTATTCACCGAGGTTGGATATCTCTCTTTCTAGGGCAAATTCTCTCAATCTCTCACTTGAATTAGACTCTAGAGGTCATAGAGGGTCTAATTCATGTGTCTTTTATGATTTTTGGTGGTGTATGGGTGAAGAGAAAAAGAAAATGGTGGGAGGAATGCCTTGGAAATAGCATTGGCCAAAGAGAGAAAATGGGGGAGAAAGATGATGGTTCACACATGTGATCCCCTCATATATGTGGGCCCTTATATACGGATAGGTGGATGGCTAAGATCATGACACGTGATGATCTAACAGTCCGTTTTCTCCCGGTTCCCTTTTTAACTTCAAAAATTCACAAAAATTTCTATAGACCTTTAAAAATACTCATTTTAATTTTAAATATCCTTGATTAGTATCACTAAGACCTATGTAAAATTTCAAGTCAAAATTCCACTATTGACTTTTGAACATTATTCACTTGCTAGAATAAAATTTTAAAAAAAAATATCAAATGACCTTAAAAAATTAAAATTCCTTCTTTATCATGTTAATTGGAATTTTTGAGGTTCAGGGTATGGTATTTTTAGGTCCGTCCGGGCATATCCCAGGGCTATCTCGACACATCCCAGGGCTATCTCGACACAACCTCATTTTATCTCTCCATCCACTATTTCTTAACCCGAAATAATTTATTAGTTCTAATAAATTTTTAAATTCTTTCATTTTATCCATTTTCTGGCCAGTCAAAGTTTTATGATTAATATGCCCTTTTCTAGCATCATGAAGGTGTCCTGACTTGCAGGGAACAAGATTCATACTAAGGAGATACTGTTCAGAGAACTTGGATTTATGAGTATTACACTTATGATCTGTATATATGTAGCATTTCTCCCTTTACAGATAGTGCCTCTATACATTCAAAGCAAACACAATAGCAGCTAGCTCTAAGTCATGAGTAGGATAATTCCTTTCATGTGGTTTCAACTGTCTTAAAGCATAAGCTACCACCTTTCCCTCCTGCATCAATACATATCCCAAGCCTTTTAGTGATGCATCACTATACACTGTAAAGTCCTTACCCTATTCAGGTTGAATAAGGATAAGAGCTTTTGTTAGCATCTTCTTTAGTTTCTCAAAATTGGCTTGACATTTATCATCCCACTCAAACCTCACATTCTTTCTAATCAGTCTAGTTAAAGGAGTGGCAATGATGGAGAACCCTTTTACAAATCTCCTATAGTACCTAACTAAACCCAGAAAACTTCTCACCTCAGTTACATTCCTAGGTGGTTCCCATTCTAGCACTAGCTTTACTTTACTAGGATCAACCCTAATTCCTTCTTATGAAACTATATAGCCCAAAAAAGTAACTTCACTCGTCGAAAACTCACACTTACTAAGCTTGGCATACAACTGTCTCTCACTGAGGGTCTATAACATAACTTTGAGATGTTGTTCATACTCTTCCTAGCTTCTAGAGTACACCAAGATATCATCTATGAACACCACCATGAACTAATCTAGATAAGGCTGAAAAACTCTATTCATGAGATCTATGAAAGCTGCTAGGGCATTGGTGAGCCCAAATGGCATCACCAAAAACTCATAATGCCCGTACTGGGTTCTGAATGTAGTCTTAGGAATATCAACCTCCTTAATCCTCAACTGATGGTATCTAGATCTCATATCAATCTTAGAAAATACATCTACCCCTCTCAACTGATTAATAAGGTTATCTATCTTGGGCAATGGATACTTATTCTTCACAGTCATTCTGTTCAACTGCCTATAATCAATACATAACCTGAGCAATCCATCTTTTTTCTTCACAAACAACATAGGTGCTCCCTAAGGAGATATATTGGGTCTGATAAAATCCTTATTTAATAGCTTTTGTAGTTGTACCTTTAGTTCTTTTAGTTCAATGGGTGCCATTCTATAAGGAGCAATAGATATTAAAGTAGTACTAAGATATACGTCAATTTCAAAATCTAGTTCCCTCTGAGGTGGTAAACTTAGTAGTTCATCAGGAAATACATTAAGAAACTCAAAAACAACTAGGATATGTGCCAGATCAGAGTTAGAAGTATTCAGGCCAATATAATAAGCCAAATATGCCTCACAACCCTTTCGAAGAAGTTTCTGTGCTTTAATAGCAGAGATAAGATTATTTAAAAGACTTTTCTCACCCTCCATCATCATTATCTGCCCTCTGTAATATGGAGTGTCAGCTTCTTATGTTTACAATCAATGATGGCTTGATGCTCAATCAACCAATCTATTCCTAGGATCACATCAAACTTATTGAAAGGCAAATCAATCAAATCAGTAGAAAATATATACCATTGAATCACCAGAGGGCATTGCCTATACACCTTGTTCACCACCACATACTGCCCTATAGGGTTGCTAACTCTCATGTGTAGGCTCTAACTACCTATTTTGTGCTTATGCAGTACATACATAGGAATGTGTAGAACCAGGGTCTATCAAAGCCAAAACTGGAACATCAAATAAATAAAAAAAATACCAGTTATGATGTATGGTGCTACAGTTTCTTCTCAAGCTCTCATAACATACTGCTTAGCTAGAACATGGGCCTCAGTTCTAGTGCCTTGGCTAGCACTAGGTTGCTCTCCTCTGGTTTGCCTTTAACCCCTATTCTGAGGTGCTACATTAGATGGTTGAGTCTAAGCACCCTTTACCCCTATCTAATACTGGGACCTAGGTTAAGACTGTGCCTATGATTGACCCCTTTCTCCTCTTTTTACCAACACCTGACACTACATTAGACTGTCCTATAGTGAACTGCCTCTTTCTCTAGAAGAGATCCCTCTTTTCTTGTACCATTTCTTCCATGTCATATGTAGTTGACACTAGTACTGCAAAATCTCTCTCTCTAGAATTTTGCTATCTGCATCCTTGACTCTACATTCAATCCAGCTAGGAACCTCTTACATTTCTCCTCATTATTAAGAATGAACTCTTTAACATATTTCAAGAGTCTGGTAAAGTCTTTTTCATATTCTAACATTGTTCTCCTTTCTTGCTTCAGATATAGGAATTCTTGTCTTTTTTTATCCTTATAAGAGTCAAGTATGTATCTCTTTTTGAACTTCGTAAGGAAAAAATTCCAAGTTAACTATGCAGGTGTTTTTCTTCTCTTGATAGTGTTCCACCAGTTATAAACTTCTTCCTACAGAAGATAAGTGACACATTGCAAATTCTCTACTTCTGTATAGTTCAGCTGCTCTAAAACTTTAAATGTCCTATCTAGCCAGTATTTAGTTCTGGCAGTATCATCCTCCTTCCTCCCTAGAAAATCAATAGCTCCCATCTTTCTCAGCCTCTCTAGAGGAGTCTCCTGTAGGGGAGCTAGAAGAGGTAGAGGTGGAGCAGTAGCAGTAGTAATAGTATGTCTGAGCAAACTTACTATCTGTTGCAATAAAGTAGGTAATACTTCTACATATTGTTGATCAGACACTCATGGCTATGGCTATTGTGCAAAATCACTAGGTTTAGGTATGGATGTATTGCCTGCCCCCTATATCATAGTTGTTGCAAAACTAGCCACTTCTTCAGCCCTCCTTCGAGTGCCTGATCAACCATATCTTTATTATAGAAGGACATAATTAGCAGCCTCGTGTAGCATAACTATTCAAAGGAATTTGAAACATAGACATTTGCACTCATGGACCTAGCGTAGGAACATTAACCTATGCTTTGATACCACTAAATGTCACACCCTCTACTAGATTTTCGAAGAAACCCAATAAGCGGTGCATTTCCCACCAGGTCACCAATCCTAACTTCTCTTACAGTCATTCATTTAACTTTTACTTACACTGCACTAATCAATTCTATCTGATTCCAAACTCAGTCCTATCTATTACTATAGCTCATTTAGGTTCATGTTATCATGTTCATACTATCACAAAATGATTTCAACATAGACAGATATTTCTTAAAAATATTAGGTAGCATAACGGTTGCTTGGGTCACTAACCCAAATTTTTTCAACCTATAAAACACTTATATAACAAGTTATCACATCTCCTAAACCCTTCTAGTCCCCTAGATATCGACCTATCATCATCTATCAAATAGCAATCATAGGCCACAATCAAGGAATCAGATAGAGCCTTAGGCTCATAAACTATACACATATGGCATACATTCATAAAAGGATTAACCATTGATTAATTACAACATAGTCTGGTTATATACATACAAATACAATCCTATGTCCCTTTATACATCACACCTATTTTCCCCACCTAAGTACATAGAGTACAAAAGCTATATAGATGTACATTATCAACCTTCTCAAAATTGACCTCTGAACTCTTTACACATTTTATGAGGCGATGTCTTTATTCTTAGTACCTACACACCGAAATAGGTACATTGAGTATAAAATACTCAGTGGTGAATTCAAACATTTAAAACATGTCCAGTAGTTTATCCATGTATCGTATTCCTATTTCCATATAGTTCCAATATCCACATTCACCCTAGAGTACTAACATGCAAAATTACAATTTTACCCCTAAGGTGTTTCTATCTGTAAATTATTCAGTTAATCACTATAACTCATATAAGTTATGTTTTGGGTCATTATTAATCATTATATACATAAACTATACCATTTTAAGCCTTTAAATACTATCAGTGAAAAATTACTAAAATACCCCTGTGTTATATTTCATAGTCATAGGTAAAATTTATTAATCTTATGTAATTACTTTAGTTCGCCCATCTCAGGAGACAACTCTGACAGACACTGGAACTAAAGGGAAAAATGAACTAGTGCAGTGGCCCATATTTTAGACCTGCACTATTGCACCAGCTCAATTAAATTCTAGCACCTAAGGCACAAATAATAGGGAGTTGTCTGCCCAGCAGAGTGGTCTGTCCAACAAACTAGTGTAATGGCCCTCTAGGACTTATGTCGTTGCACCAATGTCATGTAAAAGATCAGTGATGAAGTTGCTATGTCTGCCTAGCAGACTGGTCTGTCCAATAGACTAGTGCAGTGGCCCTTCGAGACCTATACCGCTGCACCGGCAATATCAAATCTAGCATCAGGTGGCAAGGATAGAAAGTTATCTATCCAATAGACTAGTGTAGTGGCCCTAATGGGGACCTATGATATTATACCAGCCTTTTTTGAAGAGTAGACAATGTAGCAGCTACTATTAATCCCTGAGTTGATCGATTAATCCATCAACTACATGTTTATCTAATGGGCCATTTAACCTCAATCTATGTCTACTTCTTTACTGATTAACTTTTTATAATATTATAAACTAAAAAATAAACAGTTATAGTTTTCAAAGCACAATTAGAATTTAGCTCAATCTGGTATAACCACAAATAGGCTATATCGGGTGAATCATCAAAAAATATATCCAAGGGTATAAGTGCCAATAATTTTGATGTATTATGCTAGATTTCAATTTATAAGAATTTTACAATTTTAGGCTATTTATTGTCTAGTGATTTTATTGGTTCATGTAATGATTATTTCAAGATAGTTATAGGTCATTGCGATAAGTTTTCATTAAGCTTTCTAGGTCCATTTCACCTTAGTTTTTAGTGCAGTTTGCTCTAGTTATTTCATGCATTCATAGGCTTAAAGCCAACCAAAACTTACGCCATAAACAAGGCCAAAATCTAGGCACACATGCCATTACAAAAGAACATACCATACTAGACATTCTAGGCATATAATTTAGGTACATTGTGCATTCACAAACCATAGCCCTTAAAGGCAATTACCAAGTTACTTTTTACACATTAGTTCTAGCCAAGATTTTAAGGCCATTTTTAAGTTATGTTTCATGCCATTTCTAAATTTCATTTCATGCCATCTTAAGCTAGACTTATTATTTTATTTCATGCCATAACAACTAAATTAGACATATTATCATTCTCATGCCTATCATTCATCATAATGTACACACACATCAATATTTTCAAGCCGTTTTAAGTAGACTAAGCC
>CANXYI010408848.1:0-14671 GCA_948208565.1 Hura crepitans | reverse complement strand
CCATTTTTATTTTGGAATTGCTGTAGGATGTAGCAAACCAGATAAAACCTAATGTTCTGCCTTCAGTTGTTAATAAGTGAAGCATTTGGTCATATATTCTGATACATCTCTCTTTATAACAAGCCACCAATATGACAATTTTAAATCTTAATACATTTTCATGCTACCAGAATACATGGCATAAGGAGTATTGTGCACTTTATCCAAAATCTATTTATTTAACTCCTTAATATCCGAAGCACAAAGTCTATCATGCTAATACAAAAAACCATCACTCTTCATTTCATACCAAGTGGGCTTCCCCTTTAAGATGACACTTATTACACTTATTAACTTGTGATCATCCTTTTAACCATCTTTAACTTGTTGTAGAATGCTACGCTTGATTTTTATCTCTACCAACAAAGCATTATCAGACATAAACTAAAGCCTAACATTCATGACTTTCATGGTTGCCATGAATTTTCTACTCAAAGTATCAGCCACTACATTGGCATTGCCATGCTATTTTTGTGTTAGTCTAAGTACATTATGAACATATTACTACTCAACATAAAATAAGTGCACAGGTCACTAGATATCAATGTAAAAAATTTTATTAGTTCAGTGGTTACTTCAAATAACTTTGTATTCATCATTATTTAACCCATCGTAGTTTATAACTAGTACTCCTTTTTTACCACCTCAATATGACTGGTTGCTCAGGAAATATTTGTAACACCCCTTACCTATTCCTGAAGGAAATAGGCAAAGTGTGCTACTTCCCATGAGGTCACCTATCCTTGGATTTCCATAAGGACCTTTCACTTAACGCGTACCCAACTTCGACCAACATTGACTTAGGCTACCCATTTTGGATTTCTGTCTACTTATCCTTTTATTATTGCCTATTTTAGACTATTAAAACATCATATTAGGACTATTAGACATTTACAGATAATCAAGTAGTAAAATAGCTTCTTGATTGAAAAACCTAAAATATTCCCGCAAGAAAAACACTTCTAAAACCATCTTCAACCCAAACCTCACTCCTAGACCCTCCTAGTCCTTTAGAACATCATCAAACATTAGCACACATAACACTGCATATAGGGTCTCAAACCCACAGACACAAATATAAACATGCATATTATATATTAATAACCAAGTTTATATAGACATATAAGGCCATTAACTTAGGTTTTACTTTACATCCCATTACCCATACTACAATTACTATACATGAGTTCATATCTATAGCAAACCAAGAGAAAAACAAAAGTATACCCAGATGAATCAGGAGCAGCTACACTGGTGATGTCTGAAGCTAAACGACCCTCAATCAATAGCCTACACATTAAAACATTGATACACTGAGTATAAACTTAGTGGTGGAATAGATCAAATATAATATGTCACAATGCAAGCACACACATGAATCATGCAACACATGACTTATATGCCATTTACCCTATCTCACTATGTCCAGTTCCTTTGTCAAGTCAAGTCAATATATTTAATTCATAGTTAAGTTCATTATCTTTTAGGCCTATAATAGATAGACAACACTTTAAAACATCGGATAATGGGAACTATCCTATGTAGTGGCCTATATTTTAGACCTCGATAGCTGCACCTACCTCGCCCAGTAGTAGGGATCAATCCATAGACCTCCCAATATTGGATTGGTAGATAGTAAGGATCAATATATAGACCTCCTAATATTTGCAAATGGGATAGCAGGGATTAACCCCGTGTGACCTTTCAATACCTCGAATCATATCTCTAGACCATAGGTGGATAGTAAGGATCAGCCCTGTGGGACCTCCCAATATCCATAAATAACAAATGCACAATAGGGATCAGCTTAGGTGGACCTCCCAATACTCGAGTATATAGGGTTCATCTCAGAACCTTGGCAGTTGCACCTACCACATCTAATAGACAATAGTGGCCTTAGGAGGAACACACTACCTAGCAGCTGCTAACTCCCTAGTTGACTAGTCAACCCATCCAGTGGGTGTCTAACTGATAGGCTAAGTACCATTAAATAACCCTTTAAGACTGTTATACTTAATCTTATTACTTCTTAAGTCTATTATGTCCTTAAGTCACATGCCATGCCAAGTTACACACAAAGGTCACATTTTGCCTATTGTCACAAAGTTACTATTCATTTAGTTAGTTTATGAAAATGTTACTATTTATTTAGTCAATTTCACATTTCATGCCTTTCATGATTCCATCCATACCAACTCCAAATTTCATTACTTCCTCACATATCAATTCATAAGATATATTCCACCCAATAAGGTATATATTCATGCCATTTCCTAAGTTATTATCTAACCATAACATACATATCTAATTAAGCCGTTATTTCACCAAATTTTCATGCCATATATGTTAATATCATTAATGATTTTCAATTATGATTTACACACTCCATTTGCATGTCATGTTCCTACCTACCATGCCATATACCTATTCATACATGCCATGTCATCCACTATACACTATTTGGCCAAAGCATACAAATGCACATACACTTGGATTCCTTTCCAATTTATCATGCAAAACCTATTATTTTAAGTCTATTAACATTACTAAAACACCATGAACATGAACATCTATACAATAAATATGCATATTTCATTGGCAATTCACATGGCATACTAGATTTAAGTCTATTCCACATACCTAAGGTGTGAAAACACCTTTTTTTCCCACCACTTGGAGGCTTGTATCCTTGCTCTCCTTCAAGGGTTTCTTTGACACCTAAACATACACAATTTGACCTTAGAAAAACTCTCAAAAATTCTACACAACTCCAAATTGAAATCTAAGGCCATGGCTAATCTTAGAATACCTTAATCTACCTAAACAACAAATAAAAAGTGGATTAAATGCACTTACATAAGAAAATGGCACTATTCACTCGAGTGTGAGATCTCTCAATTTAGGCTCTATTTTCCACTTCTGTCAAAAGATTTGGCTTTTTAGAGACTGTAGAGGCTAAGATTCATATAATTTTTACGAATTTTAGTGGAGAGAGGAGAGAGAAAAATGAAGAAAAAGAATGGGAGAGGTGAGAGAATGGCATCAAATTTTAAGGCTTTAAGGGAGGAAGATGACACCTTTAAACAAGTGAGCCTTACACATGTGTAAACACTTATATAGGGGTAGGTGGTTAGCCTCGATCATGACACATGGTGATCGGACTGCTTATATTCTCCCTATGCCTTTTTAAGCTTCAGAAATACATAAAAAATTCTTTAGTCCTCAAAAAATACTCATTCTAGTTTTAAAAATCCTTTATCAGTGCCACTAAGGCCTATGTAAGATTTTAATTCAAAATTCCACAATTGTCTTTTTCACACTATTCAGCCGCTAGAATAAAATATTTAGAAAAAATATCAAATGACCTTAGAAAATTAAAATTCATTTTCCATCATACTCTTTGGAATTTTTGAGGTTTAGGGTATGGTATTTTTGAGTCTATCTGAGCATATCTAGAGGTTGTCCCGGCATTGTATCTCTTCATACACTAGTTCTCGACTCGAAGTGATTTATTAGTTCTACTAAATTTTTAAATTCATTTGTTTTACCCATTTTTAGGCTCGTCAAAGTTTTATGACCAATACGCTCATTTCTAGCCTCACGGCGATGCCCAACACTATAGGGAACATCACTCGGGCCTAAAAGGTAGTGTTCATAAAACCCTAACTTATGAGTGTTACAATATTATTCATGCCTTGAGAAGTACTATTCTTGAAATAAAGATATTCGGGTGTTACATTTCCTTCCCCTCTTAAGAAATTTTGTCCTTGAAATTTACCTAGTTTAAACAGGTGTAGGTTTTGCTCCCTTATTTGTTGTTTGCTTTTCCATGTTGCTTTTTATAAGTTGTGGTGCTTCCATATTACTTTCACTAGTGGTACCACTTTGTTACATAGTTCCTTAACCTTTTATGGTAGGATTTAGACTAGCTCCTCTTCATATGAAAGGTTTGGTTATACCTTTATTTCTTTGTCTTATAGCACATGTGAAGGATCATATTTATGTCCCCTTAGCATTGGTATGTGAATGATTTCATGAATTTATTGTATCTTTAGGGGCAATGCTAGTCAATAAGCCACTAGTCCCATATGTTCAATGACTTTGCATGGGCCAATGAATGTTGGGCTCAGCTTGCCTTTTATGCCAAATTGGAGTATTTTCATGAAAGGTGATACTTTAAGGAAGAGTTTATCTGCCATTTCATACTTAATCTACTTTATTTTTAGCTCTGCATATGATTTTTATCTTTTTGTTGATGCTTTTAACCAATCTACGATAATCTTGACTTTCTCTTTTACATCTTCGATCAAGTTTGGTCCATTCGGTTTACTTTCACCCAATTCACTCCAACACAGTAGGGCTCTATATCTTCTTCCATACAGAGCCTCGTATGGTGCCATTCCTAAACTTGTTTGATGGCTTACATAATAAGTCCCTAACTTATACTTTTATAACAATTAAGTCCCTCAATTTCAATTTGTAACAAAAAAATCACTCAAGTTTAATTAATGTAAAAAAAAAAATTCAACGACCAATTATAATAGGTTTATTAGTAAAATAGTGGCTACTTTGTATAATAAGTCCTTTAACTTATACACTTATAATAATTAAGTCCGTCATGTTCAATTTGTATTGAAAAAAATACTCAAGTTTGATTAATGTGACAAAAAATATCTAATAAACGGCTATAAGAGGTTTATCGATAAAATAATATTTAAATTTAACAAAAATGTATAAAAATAAATATAATAGAAATATAACTTTTTTCACCCTTTTTTTCTTCTTTATCTTTACCAATTTCTCTTTCCATATCTCATTCTCATTTTCAATTTATAACATTATAAAAATAATGCTTTTTTTGAACTTTTTTCCTTTTCTCTCTTTCCTCCTCTTCTCTCCTCTTTCCTTAATCAATACCACTAATAATAACAAAAATATTCATTTACATTGTTTTTTTAACTTTGTTATTTATTTTTCATGACTTTTTTTAGGGCTCATGGGTATGATTTTCTACTAAATCAAAATGTATATTGTTTACTTTTTTTTTAAATTAAGGCTTTGTATTGAAATTTTTAGCTATTAAATTCCAACAATTTTACATTTTTGTGTTTATAATTTTATGTTAATGACAAAAAAAATATAGAGCTCCATTAAAAAAAATAAAATTCTTACTTTTTTACATTTTATAAAGTTAATTTTCGAAAAAGTAGAGATATGAGATGGAAAAAGAAAGAAAATCAAAGATTTATTTTATTATTTTTTTACTTTTTTTTATTAATTTTGAATATTATTTTATTAGTAAATTTATTATAACTTGTTATTGACTTTTTTTTGTTACACTAATTGAACTTGAATGATTTTATTGTTACACATTAAAATTGAGGGATTTAAATGTTATAAGAGTACAACTTAAATGATTTATTTTCTAAATTACCCTTAATTTTAAATATTATTTTACTAATAAACCCATTATAGTCGATCAATAGAGTTTTTTGTTACATTAATTACACTCAAGTGATTTTATCATTACGAATTGAAATTATGGGACTTGATTGTTACAATGGTATAAGTTAGGGGACTTATTATACAAATTAATCCAAAGGTTTTTAAAGACAAGTCGATCCCAATTGCCTTTAAATTTAATGGCATAGCTTCTCAATATGTCTTCCAACACTTGGATAACCCACTCTAATTGGTTGTTAGTTTATGGATGGAAGGCTATGCTAAAAGTGATTCTAGTATCTAAGTCATCATGTACTTTCTTCCAAAATCTAGATATGAACCTTAGGTCTTTATATGAAATAATATATGCTAGCACTATATATAACCTCACAAAATTATCAATGTAAAACTGTGCAAGCTTTTTGAATGAATAATCCATTCGCACTAGGATAAATTGTGCTATCTTAGTCAATCTATCAATAATCACCCATATTACATCATATTTATTCTTAGTCATAGGTAACCCAACTATAAAGTCCATTGTGACACTCTCTTATTTCCATTCTAGTATTGCTATAGGATGAAGCAATCCAGAAGGAGTTTTATTTTCACTTGTTCACTAGTGAGACATTTAGTCACATAATCAACTATGTCCTTTTTCATTTTAGGCCACCAACAATAACACTTTAAGTCATGGTACATTTTTTATGCTCTTAGGATTCATGACATATGGGGAATTATGAGCTTCTTATAAAATCCATCTTTTCCTATCCTCAATATCTGGCGCATTCAATTAATCATGATAATATAAATATCCATATACTTTAATTGCATGCTCAGCAAGCTTCCCCTCTTTGATCAAGCCTATTATATGCTTAAATTGACTATAATTTTTTTGGCCATCCATCACTTAGTAAATTAAATCAGGTTTCACTTATAATTCAGCTAACAAGGCTTCATCTTATAGGGACTGCAATTGAATGTTCATTACCTTTATGGTAAATAAGAATTTTTGGCTCAATGCATTAGCTACAACATTATCTTTTTTAGGATTATAATCAATTAGGCAATCATAGTACTTGATAAATTCTATCCACCTTTACTATCACACTTCAACTCTTTCTAGGTAGGCAAGTATTTCAGACTCCTATAATTTGTATACATGTAACATTTTTCACCATAAAGGTAATTCCTTCATATCTTCAAGTGAAAAACAATAGTAGCTAACTCCAAATGATAAAATGGTTAATTCATTTCATGTTGCTTTAGTTGCTTAGATGCATAAGCCACTACTTTACCATCCTATATTAATACACACCTGAGTCAATTATAAGTAGTATCACTGTAAATAACAAAGTCTTTTCCTAACTCTGGTTGTGTAAGAATAGAAGCTTCTATCAATATGTCTTTCAATTTTTTAAAGCTTGCCTAACACCTATAATCCCACACAAACTTCAGATCCTTCCTCAATAAGCATGTCATATGAGTAGCAATCATTGAGAACCCCTTTGACAAATCGCCTATAATACCTAGCTAATCCCTAGAAACTCCTAATCTTTATCATTTTTTTATAGGCTTCCATTTTAATATAGCCTTGATCTTGCTTAGGTTAACCCTGATCCATCAGCTGAAGCAATATGTCTTAACAATTCTACTTCATTTAGTCAAAATTAACATTAGCTCAATTTAGCATAAAGCTACTTTTTCCATTAGAGTTTGCAATACAAGTATGAGATGCTATTCTTATTCCTCTCTATTCTTAGACTACACCAGAATCTCATTAATGAACACTACTACAAATTGATCCAAGTATAGCTTGAATATCCAATTCATTAGGTCCATGAATGCAGTGGGGCATTAGTTAACCCAAGTGGCATCATTAGGAACTTATAATGTCCGTATCTAGTACAAAAAGCTATTTTTGGCACATCATATTCTTTTTGCTAGAGTTGATAGTCCTAAGATCTTAGGTCATCCTTTGAGACAACACTAGATCCTCTTAGCTATTCAAACAAGTTATCAATCCTAGGTAGGGGGTACATATTCTTGATAGCCACTTTTTTGAGCTATCTGTAATATATACATAGCCATAGGGAACCATTCATCTTTTTTACAAATAAGACTGATGCTCCCTATTATGAAACATTAAGTCTAATAAAACCTTTTATTTAGCAACTTTAGCAATTGCGTCTTTAATTATTTTAGTTCTACAAGTGCCATTCTATAAAAGGTTATTGATATTAGTGCATTACTTAGGTACACATCAATGGAAGACTCAATCTTTTGCATATCTAGAAAGACATCTAAAAATTTGATATTACTTATATTCGACTAGCATTAGGTCCTATCTTTCTAATCTCAACCATGTGTGCCAAATATGCTTGGCAACCTTTTTAGATCTTTTACCTTGCTACAACTATAAAAATAAAATTAAACAAGAAATATGTTCTTTCACTAACAATTGTAATTTTCTTTCCATTTTATATCTCAGGAGTAAGTCACTTCTATCTATAATCCACCATTGCATGGTGTCTGGATAACAACTCATGCCTAATGTGTTATCAAATTGATTGAAGGGTAACTCGATAAGACATGGTATAAAGTTATGTCCTTACTTAGCTGAAGGACAATTCTTGCATGTCTATCCACTGTCATATGTTGTCCTATAGGGTTATTGACCACAATCTCTCTATCTAAAGGCTCTAACTATAACACTCTATTATATGTTAATGTGGTAAAAACATAAGAATATGTGGACCCCAAGATAACTAATGCAAAAATAGGTCAATCAGAAAAGTAAAATGTAGTAGTAATAACATTGGGGGAGCCTACCTCTTCTCAAGCTCTAATAGCATATTGACATGCTAAGGCCCAAGCCTCTATCTTTTCACTCACTTTTGAATGATTCTTTTGAGTTCCTTTACCATTATCTCTCTTATTCTCTTTCTAACTCTTAGTAGGTACTGGTGATCAAGCCTAGAGTCATATAAAGCCCTTAATATCAGTTCTTAATGGATAATCCTTCTAGTAATGGCTCATGGAGCCATATCTATAGCATGCCCCTAGAACATATCTCTAGCAAATACCTTTATGTATCCTCCCATATAAACTATAGACAGGTAATACACTTATAATAGTAGAAAATGGTGCATAAATGGCTAGTCTCTACTATCATAGTTTGAATTGCCCTACTAGCCTAAATCTCTGAGCCGAAATTAAACTATTTGATATCTATATAGTTGGGCCTCTATTATGCTTTTTGCCTACTTCTAGGGCTAAATTGGCCTCACATGCTATGAAGGATCCCTTTTTCTTGAAGTTCTCTCCCTTTTCTTTTAATGTATCCTCAACTGTGTAAGCTTTAGCAACTAATATCTTGCTCATAGCTACTTAAAGCTAGATATCAGCATTGAGGCCCTTCTTAAACCTTCTACACCTTTCCTTTTTAGTAGGAATAATCTCTTTTGCATATCTACTTAACCTAGCAAACACCTTTCATACTTTAACACATTTCGTTCAATCTATTTTAGATTAAGAAACTATTGTCTCTTATTTTCTAGATAATTCTCTATAATATACCTATTCCTGTATTCCTGTAGGAAGAAGTCCCAAGTCAAATTTGCTAGACCTTTATGCTTTACAACTATTCTTCACTAATGCTATGAGTCCTCCTATAGTAATGAGGTGGCATAAATCAAGTTCTCCACTAGGGTGCACTTGAACAACTTCAATATCCAATCGATTCTTTGTAGCCAATACTCTAGTGTGGCAGAGTTGTCTCTATCTGTGCCTAAAACATCTATAGCTCCCATCTTCTTAACTTATTCTAGGTATGTCTTTTGTAGTGTTTAAGATAGTTGTGTTGGTTGTCATATTATTGGTGGAAAGGGGGTAACTGTTGGAGCAACTTGGTTAAACATTTTTACCATCTACTATATCAGTGCTGGTTAAACTTACTCTAGCTGAATAGGTGTACGATGGTCTACATCACAAGGTAATAGAGTTTCTAAACTAGTGGGCTCTTAAAATGTTATACGAGTATGACTCTCTACCTCTTCCTGACTAGCTAACTGCTTGGATTCACTCATCTTTAGTCCATATCTAAAAACAAACTTCAGCCTTAAGTAGTGCAGAGTTGTGTAATGTAAGTATATGTACAACCCTATGGCACTCATATACAACCTAGGAATGCCTAAACTATTCTTTGATGCAACCTAATGTGACACTTCTCATTTGCCCCAATAGCTAAATCCAAATGAGAGATGGCATATTATGACACCTCTTTCTCGAACCATTGCTAGCTTAGATAAGAGATGACACATTAATAAGTTTTGCCTAGTTCTTCTATTATCTTCTTTAAACCTTGCTATGTGTGTGTGCAATTAATGAATATCCTAGGTCCACATAAAAATAAATCCTGTATTATATACGAGTGCATAGAAAACTAAACTATTCTGCTAAGACAAAAATTCGATAGCATAATGGCTACACAATATCATATACTAAAAATAGAACCTACAAAAAATAGCACTTCTAAAAGTCCCAATCTCAAATCAACATCCTCGACACTTCTAGTCCTTACAAACCATCTCAATTGACATTCTTATAGTTAAGTTATCATATCAATCACAACAGTCACATCATCAACGCAAATACAAGTTCATATGCATGCATATTATCATGGCATAACATCTAATATATAATTTACTTGTCTAAGCTAAACTTAATTAAAGTATATACATAAGATAAAACTAGCTCATTATACCTATTCACACAATAGTGCCATATACTATTATGTAGATCACACTATTCATGGAAAAATTATACCAAAAGGATTGAATCTAGCTCCATTGCACTGTATCTTTGACGCTGAGCTGAAGCTACCTATCTATAACCTACATAATGAAAACACAATATGCTAAGCATAAAGCCTAGTGGTATATTTGATAAAATATGTTTCAAACTCACACACACAATCACATTTGGCAACCAATGTTACATAATATATGTCATGAAATAAGCTTACGCATTACCATGTCTACTTGGTTACATAATTAAACAAATTATGGTGCGTACTTCCATTTATCATACATACGTCTTTATTTAGTTAGCACATCATTATTTATTACAATAGTTACACCATTTACCATTTTCAACATCTTTGTGCATCAAATTAATTATCAACTTATTACAAAAGATGTCACATATTGTCTTTTATCATTTACTAGCCCATATGTGACACCCCCTACTAGATTCCTAAAGAAACCTGATAGGTGATGTACTTCCCACCAAGTCACCCATCTTTAGATTGCTCAAGGTCTGTACTCTTTAACACTTACAGTTGATTTATTATTGGATCATAAATTGCTTAACTTCTTAGTCTATCCCTTAACTATTCTTACTCAGGATATAACAAACCTATGAAACCATTTAATAAACTCTTAACATGTTTACCGAAAATTGGGCAACACAATAGCTACCCGGGTTACATTCTAAAATTTTTTACACATATAAAAGCACTTTTAATATCATTATTATCTTGATGTCTCCTTTAGAACCCTTCTGGTCCACACAATAATATCACCATAGATTAACATACACTCACATATCACATAAGACCTCAGACCTAAAATCATAAGAAACCATAGAAATAAAACATTCAAATAAACAACCTATTTATATATATCACACATCACTTTCATACACAAATAGCTGAACTCATAACCTATAGTATTTACATGAGTGCCTACTAAACATATAAAAAGAAAACACATCTATATACTATTTACTATTTGTGCTGTTACACTGCACGATCCTCGAGGCTAGACCACTTACCTCTATAACCTGCACACCAAAACACTAAAACATTGTGTATAAAACTCAAGGGTGAATCAAATGTATTAATAACATATCACATGCAGGCACTCAGATGTAGTAATAGGCTGTAAATGTATAAATGCAAGCAGGGCAATCGATTCATGCAAGTGACATTAATTCCAGTATTTAGTCTCCTAGTTCAATTAAGCATAGTTATGCCACTGTGGTAATTTCATTAAATTTATTCATTCTATGATTGACATTAAATTTGATCTATATATTTTTTTAAATTTAATTTACTCTAATTTAATAGGCCCAACCAAATAGATTATATTTAAAAACACTAGACCAAGAGGGAACTAAAAAGTTAGCAGTGGCCCACATTCTAGACCCCGACCACTACACTGGCCTTGTTAGATAGTAAGGATCAGTACACATAAACCTCTTAATACTAAATAGAGGATAGCATGGATCGGTCTGTAGACTCCTAATATCCCAAAAATCAATAGCAAGTCACTCTATGGATAGTAGGGATTAGTCCATAGACTGCCTAATATCAAAATAATTAACAACAAATAGCTCTAGTTGATAGTAGGGATTAGTCCATAGACCTCCTAATATCAAATATATCATTATCAAATGTCTCCAATAGATAGTAGGGATTAGTTTGTAGATCTCTCAATATCCAACAAATCATCAACAAATATCTACCAACTACTAATCCTTAGTAGACCAGTCAACTCATCCAATAGGTGTCTAACTAATGGGCTATCTATCTTTATTTCATATCCATTTATTTATTGATCATTATTTTATAATATTTAGAGTTGAATAATAGACAATTATGAATTTAATTCTATAGTTGAATTTTTTCCTAGATAGTTGTAGGTCTATTTTCTAAGCTAATTTTTAGTCAATTTCTGGGACAGTTCTAAGTCCAATCTAAGTTCATTTTATACCATTATTCTAAGTCCAATTATTATGGGTTATGAACCATTTCCCATTTAAGTTTCAATTAATCAATTTTATAAGACAATTATATGTCACTTTTAATTTTTCGTACATAGTTATAGGTCTATGGTCACCATTTTCTAGTCTTTTTTTCCATGCCTCATTACAATATGCCATTGTGGCCCAAAAGTTATGCCATTTCATACATTCTAAATGGCCTCAAAAGTAGCATCAAAATCACTTTAATGCAAGTACACAAAGTGTCCCAAAGTTATGCCTAAAATCATGCCATTGTGAGATCCATTATAGGTCATTTTTACCATCTTATTTTAAGCCATTTTCAAAGCATTTCTTAGCTTAATTATGAACACCATTCCCTTACCTATACTAACTAATTATCTTATCATGCTTTCTCACATATTCATGGCCATTTAATGCCATCCTAATGTCACACAATATATGTCGATCATGTCATGCCAATTCTACATGTCATACACCATGTCACACAGACTCATATACATGCCAAGCACAACATACCTCTTGGCCACCAGTAGACCAAGGCTACACACATGTATATTTGCATAACTCACTACACATACAAGTCATATACCAAAGTCCTAATATATACATGCCTAGACACATGACATACCATGCATACCATGCCATAACATACACCATATATGCCTTAGCCATGCTATGATTTCACACATACATGCACATTTTCATCAAATTCACCATATATTGATCAAATGCCATGCCTAACCTATAATTTCCTATCACATACACCAAGCCACCATGCCATACACATAACTCACAATCCAATGTACACTAGTACACCTCTCGACCATTAATGACATAACCTATAACCATGCCTTTTCTCACCACACACACATAAACCTTTAAATCCCATAACATACACATCATTGCTCATTACAAACCTTATATGCACATGCCATAATACACCACACACACATACATAACCTCTCAACCAAAGTGAGATTATACCTTTCCCACCACTTCTTCCACTAAATCATCCCACAAATTACTCAATATGCATGGAAATAACCTAAAAGTAAGCTCAATTCACCATTACATAGACATTACTCACCATAACCACAAATTCCATACAAGGTTTCCACACAAATTACATATTAGTTAAACATTGCATGCCTTAAATACATTAAATACACACACCTACACTTAAAATAGAGCCTTGCCTACACTTTAGGACTTTTATTTCCTTTGTTGAACATCAACTCCACCTTAGCCTGCATAGATAAATCCATGGCTTAGAAAAATCATAGAAATTTCCATAGATCTCTAAATGAAAATCTAAGAACATAAGCATCCTTAAAATAATGAAATCCCTTTAAAAAAATAAAAAATGGGAAAGGCCACTTACATACAAACTTAATTTTCTAAGTACCCTTTATGTACATAAAGCTTCTTTAATTTTTCTTGAGTTATATGTTTGCTTATGCCCTCCCAAACCTTCAAAGACCATTTTTTAACTAATTAAGGTAATTTTTTGTGATAAAATAGGGAGTATTAAAGCTTAAAAACCTGTAGAAATGGAGGAAAGGAGGAAGAGATGATATTTAGTGGAGAAGGATGAAGAAAGGAGAAAATTATAGAAGGATAAGGTGTTAACGGGCCAAGTGGGATAGTGGCCACTTGGCACCCCTTTGATAGTGGCTAGGGTAGCTCAAGTTATGACATGTGTCAACCGAGCGCTTTGAAATCTCAATTTTTCTTGAGAACTTTAGGAAATTTTAAAAACTCACATAGAACTCAAAAAATTATCATGTTAGTTTTAAAAATCCTTTATTAGGTCTATTTAAGAGCCTATAAAATCTCAGGTCAAAATTCCTTTGACAGGATAGTTAATCAGTTTCTCAATTAACATGAAAATCCCAAAATTAAGGAAAAATAGCAAATAACCTCAAAAATTAAAAATTCATTCACCAATGGTTTCAAGGGAATATTTAACCTATAGGTTATGGTATTTTTAGGTCTATTTGGGCATATCCTGGGTCATTCCTAGACCAAGTCCATTTAAGCCTATGGACTGCTAAATTTTGGCCTAAAATAATTTATTGGTTTTGCTAAATCTTTAAATTATGTCATTTTCATCATTTTTAAGGCCCTTTAAAGTTTCATGACTAGTACACCTTGCCTCAAGCCTCATAAAGGTGACTTGACACTCTGGGCACACTTTTTGAGCCTCAAACGTATTATTCATAAAGCCTCAACTTACGGGCATTATAATTCTTCCCCTCTTAAGAAATTTCATCCTCAAAATTACCTAGAGTAAATAAAAATGGATGTTGACTTTTCTTTTGCTCCTCATGTTCCCACATGGCCACTTCTATATGGTGGTGTTTCCATAATACTTTGACTAGTAGAATAGTTTTATTTCTCA
>CANXYI010408822.1:0-10160 GCA_948208565.1 Hura crepitans | reverse complement strand
TATAACATATCATATACTTATTCTATACGATCATTGTATTTCATGCATTAATAGGCTATAGACATAATAGATCATATTCTTATTATGTTTCATTTCTAGTCATTGCTTTAGTGGTTACTCTAGTCTCCCACTTATCATTATGTTATAGAGATTATTCTAGACTTCTTTAAAATCTTAATATTAAGCCATTTGGCCTTAGAAAACATACTTATAATATTTCATGTTTTAAGAGTGGCATGCTAAATTGTTTTTTAACCTAATCAAATCCATTTATATATTTGCATCATATACTTAACACAATTAGATTATGCATAACATTTATGATATCTCACTCATTATTAATATCATAGCTCATTATGCCTTAATCACATTAAATAAATCATTCTTACTCATAAATATATATGATTACATCATTTTACATGTTCTGTTCTAGTGGTTTCTCAAGATAGTGTACACCTAATGATCTAGTGATTACTCTAAAGAAATTAGACTTACTGATTTGATAGTTATTCTAGGCAGTTAGACCCACTGATTTAATGGTTGCTTTAAATAGTCCAGAAATTATGATTTAATGCTTACACTAGACAACCTAGACTTTCTGATCTAGAGGTTGTTCTAAAGAGTCATGAATTTCATATAAACATAAACATTTTCCCTCTATCATGCAATTCACACACCAATTCTTACTTTTATTCATTAATTCAAGGCATTCTACATACATTCCAACATACTACAACTATAATATATCATTGTAAACCAAGTTATTTAATTTAACATACACATTTTATTTATTAGAACACACTTTTCACACACCAAATCACATGAAAACATATTATAAGGGATATACTTACTTGAATGGCATCAAAATACCCTTTTGAGCATCCTTTAACCTTCTCTACTATTTTGCTCTTGCTTCCTCCTCATCTCCTTTAGAATATAACCTCAATCCATAATTAAAAATTCATAATAAATTACATATGCTTTAATTCTTCAAATCAACCACATATAATTCTTATTGACACCCAAATAAGCCTTAGAAAAATATCAAAGGTTAAAATCAAACACTTACTTGAATGGCCATCACTATTCATCCAATAACTCTTTGCTAGAAATCCTTCCAATCGAATTCATCTTCTCTTTAGTTTACATAATAAATTAGCTTTAGCTACCTTTAAAAGTTGATTTGAAGTGGAAATTTGTAATTAGATCAAGCTGAAAGAAAGCTTGATAAAGTAACAATGGTAAGTGCTCTATGGAAGTGGCATGAGAAAGAAAGAGAAGAAGAAAGGAGGGTTGGTTGCTGCCTAACATTAGATTTTTCCTTTTTATACTTCCTTAACAAAGGCTAAGATCAATCTAAAAAAAGATCCAATGGCTCATATTAAAATAAGCCCATAAATAGACTTCTTAAGCTAATTTAATTGCATTCTTCAATTTCTTTTAGCAATAATCACTTGTTATATTCCCAAATAATTGTACATATTATTTCTTGGAGGCCCTAAAAATTTGTGGTCAAAAATTGAGAAAATCCTATCAAAATCACTACTTTCACCTTTCCCTGATTTTTTTATCAAATACTTTATATGGTTTAAAAATTCCAATACCTGTTCTATTATATTCCCTAGAATATTTAAGCTTTAGGATATGGCATTTCTAGGTTCATCTAAGCACTTTCAAAATCATTTTATGGTTCAGCTTTAATTATGCTACTATTCACAATACACTATCGTAAAAAAAACTTAACTTCTATTTTTTAACCTCCTTAATGAATTTGTTTCCTTTCTAAACATCACCCAAAAGTATCTTATAATTAATCATACCATCTTGTAATAATAAAATGTTTCGGGTATGTATTATTTACTCCCAGGTGGTACTTTTCACATACATGCTCATTATCATTCGATTTCCATTCAAATGTTCTCTTTTCTTCACCAAACATTATAAAAATATTGTTTAACTCTAAGCTCTTGATCATTAAGGTTAAGAAAACTATTCTCATATATGAAGTCACTTTTTAGGACTTTAGAATTTACTATTCATAAATCTTATTCGTTATTGCTTGTTAGACTTTTAGAAGTCCTTATGTTCATATGAAAATTTTCCCACAACATATTTATAAGATAATCCTTTGATTAGTAAGAAAAACTTAATCATCACCTAAAAGTCACTACTCACAACCCTCGGTTGTCACTATTCACAAAGCTAGTATTTTTGGGCATTATAGTGACACTTGTAAGAGTATATAGAATGCTATTAATGCAAGATATATGTGTACATATATACATAGCCTTAAAGTGTGGTAAATTGCATAACCTAATATGTTTGAATATTAATATAAGACTTATAAGATAATTTCTCTTGGTTTTAGTCTGTTGTTGGCTAAACCAAAGCTAGTAAAAGCTATGTTAATCTTAAATATGTTGGTGGAAATAAAAATAAAATGTTAATAGCCCATATGATAAATAACTTAGTATCGATAGGTTGATCGATCAACTATGGATTTTTATAGCAGTTGCTAAGGTACCTTATTACCTTGATATATGTATCCATGGGTCCACTAAATGTCTGACTCATAGGCTTATATTTTTTATCTTTAGTTCTTTATAGGTGTAGCTATCATTAAAGTCTAATAGGGCCACTGCACATAACCTCATGCTGGGACAACAATCGATAAGGTCTAGGAGGGCCTTTGCACACTTATGCTGGTGTAATAGCCATAAGGCCCATAATGAGGGCTAGTGCACAACATGACCTTATTATCCATATGTTATTCATTTTTGTCTAAAATGCTCATAACAAAATAAGTTTAATGGAACTTAATCACTTAATACATATTGATATGAGTTTGGCATAATTTTCCCATAGAATACATGACTTGTGATATGGTTTGAGCGTAACTGATGCTATGTAAATGTATTAAAGCATGTTATGGCTAATGTGGCATTTATTGTGATATTGTGAATGCTTATGTTCTTTTACATTCTGTATATTGATATAAAGGGATAAATGCACAACTTAATTATATTACACCACTAAGTTATTACTTAGCTGAATGTTTGTATTGTGATGCATAGGTAAAGTGATAGTTTAAGCACAAGCCTCAAGAATTCAAGATTATCAAGAGAAGACTATTTTTTTTATGGTATTTTGGTTTTTGTATCAAGAATTATGTGATGTATAGAAAAAGCACTAATGTAATGTATATAATAAGAAATAGGCCTAAACTATATTTGATGTAAACATTTTGATTTTTATGGTATGTAAAGTGTTCTAAAGAAGATTTTAAGTTGTTTGTGTTGTATGATATCTCTTCTTAAGGTTGAGATTGTCATATTTATGTTGCTATGTCTTGTTAAAGTGATAAGAGGGTCACAAAAATTGGCAAAAAGATTGAAAATGATTATAGAAGTATTATTTTATTATGCATGTTACTATTTATTTTGGGGTAGTGTCCTAGTACAACCATTATGTTACCAAATTTTTGACATGAGGATTCCCAAAAGTCAAATATAAGTATGTTTTCAAATTTTTGTTGATAGCCCATATTTTTATAAGTTATATTTGTGATTAAAAGTGGTTTTCAAACATAAGGATTATGGATAAGAGTTATTAAGTTCAGATAACGTGTTTGTGTGCACACTCTTTAGTCGGGTTTGGTGACCAGACCGAGTAAAGGTTATCATAGCAAGGGTAAAGAGAAGCTAGAATGAAGTATTTAGGATGCAAAATAACCTCTATGTATGTGTATTTGATAAAATATGTGAGTGTATATGCATGTTATGTAAATTCCATATTATATTCAATATTGAAATGGTGTGATTTTAGGGGTTAAAATAACCTTAAGTTGACTTTAGGTATATTTTAGGGTTTTAACTTATGTTAATTGACTAATATGAATAAAAAATGTGGTGAAAATGAGTTAAATGTTTAAGATGGAAAAATGGTTATGTTGTAAGGAAATTAGGGACATAGAAGGAATTTATGAAATTATTGTGTAATGGCATAATTAAAGTCTAATTAACTTGAATAAATTGGTATCATATTGGTTGAGTATGTGTATTGATGATTGTGTAACATCATTGGAGTAATGGATAAGAAAATTAGTCACATTGTGTGATGGAACGTGTGACACCTAATGTGTGTGAACATAGTGCCATTAGTAATTTTATGCTGCAAAGTGCTAATGTATGTTTTTTGGTAAATGTGTAATTACCTACTGTGGCAATGTAGGATAATAAATGACAAATATGCCTCCAGACTTGGGTAAGGAAATTTCTATTGGAAATGGTAAGTGAAATGTGTACATAAAACTTGTAAATTGTATGTAATAAAATTTAAAAGTGAATAACACATATGTGTTAGACAAACTGCTAGATAGGTTAACTAGTCAACTAGGGATGTAGCAACTAATAAGACACTTTGGTATAATTGTATGTGTACATGTTAGTTGTTGAGTATATTTGGTTATTATACGAGTACAGCTGTCGAGAGATCTAATAGAACCACTGCACATATTCTAAAGCAAGTGTAACTACTGGGAGGCTCAACGGGACCACTGTACACATATGTATTGATTGTATTAATGATATTGATATTAATATGGTTATTGCTACTAGGAGGTCCAATAAAACAATCGCATGCAACCTAAAACGTGTGTGGCTGTAAGGAGGTTCAACAAGACCATTGCACATTACATTGATTTGATAGACTGATGCAGTAGCCATGAGGTCCAAAATGTGGGCAACTGCACATCATGATCTTGATACCTAGGATTAGAATTGGTGTCTCCTAGATATAGGCTGGCGAATAGGAAATTAAAATGTGATACATAAATATAAATATAAATTGAATGGGTTAATGAATTATAGGTTAACTAGTTAAGTAAATTGGAAAATAACTTTGAAAGTAATATAATAAGCATGCTGGTTAAAAAATATGAGAATTAATGATGCCATGTAATTATGAGAAACTAATTGTAAACATAAGTCATAAACTTGGATAGATAAGTGGCATAAAACAAGTGTGAATGAACTATGGTAACACAACGACCAAAAATTACTAAATGGCAACACCACAAGTAAGGAAATATGTGAACATTATGTGACAAGATCCATTGTTGCATTGTATATTTGGCATGAATGGATGTGTGTGTGAGCATATTTTATTAAATACACCAGTAAGCTTTATACTTAATGCATCATTTTTTAGGTGCATAAGTTATAAATAGATACAGATTCAGTCTAGCCTCAATGTAACAGTGCATTCCAGATAGCCTCTAGCTTTGCTATTTCTTTTTGTATCCTAAGTGTGATTTATATAATACTAGTTGGCACTCATATGTACATAAATAAGGTGCGAGTCTAGTTTGTTTATATGTATATATAGCTTATTAAAGTACACTGTCCATGTAAGTTAATTTGATAGACATTAGTAGGGTGTAATAAACATGTGATATATGCTTAATATAGTGTGATAATGAGACTATTATAAATGTTTTGACATTGACATGATTAATGTCACTATCTATAAATGATGAAAATATTAGAGGGTTAGAAGGACCTAGTTGGTAATTGAGATTGAAAATGCTATAAAAGTGTTATTTCCTACATGTTTATTTTGGCATATGACACTATACAGCCATTATGCTATCAAATTTTGCACAAAACAAAACAATGTATCTTACTTGCTTATGCACATAACATTTGGCTTAATTACACATGGGCCTAGAATACTCTTAATGTATATATGCACAACAGAGTTTTAAGAAGATAATGGTACAACTTTGTAAAAATTAGTAAATGCATCATCTCTTATTTGAGTTGGCACCGAATTAGATAGAAGGTGTCATAATATGCTATCTCTTATTTGGATCTAGTTATTAGGTCGAGTGAGGGGTGTCACCTATAGATTATTGATACTTACCATTACTAATGAATACCATAGATTCCTTTCAACTACTCTTCTCATTGGGTTGTCGCAAACCATAGTGATCATCATCAGCAACACCTCTACGGTATCCATAAAAGATGTCGAGGAAATAGGTTACCCAAATTACTAGTGGCTAAAAAGTAATCTGTGTGAATGAATTAAGAACAAAAGTATTTATGTGTTAGAAGAGAGTTCTATGAATGTTCTACAAAGATGATGCTTCTTTTGTGATTGATCAATAAAGGTGTATTTATATTATTTTAAAACCCCTTTAGGTATGACATAAACATAGCCCAGAGTAGCCATAGATTGGGCCCTTCATAGTCCTATACATGTAGCCCTATTATTGACCCTATGCGTATACTTTTATGTTCTGTCTAGGCTGATCCTTTATGGCTCAACAAGTCCCACTTCTAAAAATCTAATTTCTTAACCACTACACATTGATTGGGCTCCAAGACAAAATATTCATTCTTTTTAATTAATTTTTAATGATATCTCATATCATTAAACCATTCAAAACACTTTAGAATTTCTTAAAACATCTATTGTGTCTAACCATATAGGATTTAGAAGCATGTTGTTAGTAAACAAAGAAATAAAGTCCTAATCAAACTAGGATTCTTGTGGTTCAATCCAATTGAGCTCAAAATTAATTCCCAATTAAAAATTAACTTATGTATAAGTCTTGGGAGATATCTAGCCATACATCAAGACTACCTAAGTGTCAAAAAGTCAAGTGGTTTGATCTAACCCTTCGATATCAAATTACCAAACAACTCATCTTTTTACCACTCTTTATCTAGTCTAGGTTTGAGTATCGACTAGTATTTCCTATAATGCTCTTATAAATCCCATTCACACTTGTATTTCACTTTTGCCAAAGATTCCCAAAATAAAGTCATATTATAACAATAAGATAAACTCCACATTAGAGTCAAGGGTGGTGAATTCTCTATTAATCACTCAATTGCATTCAAGTATCTCCTATTATACCAAATCATTTAGCTATATATATACCATTGTAATGTAATAACATATAAGTCAAAGCATAGTTTTTGATACTTAAAATAACCTTGGTGATCTCAAATCTGAAGATACTTGCATAACTAATGTGATGAAATTGTTTCACTGACATAGATTATATATCTACATGAACATCTCATATAAGGTTTTTAATAGACTTATTTGACAAACAAGCATTTATATGTTAACTCTAAGAATCACAATTCTTGTAGCTTATGAGAACTATTATTTGACAAAATTAAAGATTATAACATGTGCTAGTCTATTTGCATTAACAATATTACAATCTCACTAATACTATAACTAGGGACAGTTTTGGTATTTCATATTTGCATAAAATAGAAATCTCACATCATGAACTATTCATAATTTTCTTTGCATTGTGATAGAATGCCATAAATTTTGATACATAGTTTAAGATGAATATCAAACAAATGAATTTACATAAGCATATATATACTAAAGAATTCCTTTTATAATTAAATAAAAGTTTAAATGTATACAGAATATCCCTATTACATATAAGCCCTTAGGCTTACAACTAGCAAGTTTCATAATTGGAAACACTATAAACTAAGAAGTGTCTCAAACTTTTATTTCTACACTTGCCCTTACTTTGATAGGGCTTGAAAACTATGCATGCCAAATTGCATAAGTTTAAAGGAAAGGAAGAGACATATGCATATGCCTCAGAGTTGGTTTCTAGAGATCCCCCTACATATTGAGTTTGAGAGCTACCCTTACTCAATGGTTTTATTGATTTCTAGTGACTTATATTAAATATTTTGAGATCTACCCCTGGTTAAGGAGTTTTATTAAGGTGATCTAAGTTGTGAACCATTAAATAAGGCAAGCTATTACATTTGACATCTTGAGAAGAATCAAACAAGGTGAGCCATTACATCCAACTAGAATAGATTGTCTAAACCATTACATCTAATAACTTAAGAAGAATCGAACAAGGAAAACCATTACATCCAACCAAATCATACATGGTGAATAATTACATCTAAAAACTTGATGAAAAGCTTTTGAAAAATCAAATGAGACAAACCATTACATCCAACCAAATCTAATATTGCAAACTATTACATCTGATAACTTGATGAAAGTTAGATAGGGCAAACCATTTAATCAAACCAAATTAGATATGATGAACCATTACATTTAATAGCTTGATGAAAAGTTAACTATGACAAACTTGTAATATCTAAAGGTACCAAGATTGTAAATAGTGATTCCATGGATGTGAATATTACTTCCAAGACCCGAGACACACTACTTGGATAGAATGGAACGATATATTATTATAAGATTATTGATTAAATTTGAGATGAAAATGAGATCATTAAGTGGGTTAAAAATGAAAAATAAAGTTTTTATGTCAATTTTAGATTATTTAGAGCCGAATGAAAAAGATTAAGTTTTTAGTCAAAATGATATAAAAATGGCACGACCTAATACTTAAATATTCAAAAAAGAATTTTGGGATTGAAATTACAATTTTTAGATGTTAGGAATAATTTATAAAATTCAATGAATGGATTTTAATGGAGAAAAATAAAGGTATTATTAAAAATAATTAAAGGATAATAGGATAAATGGTATTTTTGCTAAGATATTTACACATGATCTCAAATGGTAGTTACAAGTTAGATAAAGGAAAAAAGAAAAATAGGGAAAAAAAGAGAAAAAGAAGAAAGGAATGGTGTCGAAGGGAGAAATGAAGAGCGATTTATGATCCCTATTTGAGTGATGGTTTCTAAGGGTAAAGATAGGGACAAGATTAAATCTCTCTCATTATTTTCTCTTGAAAATTTTGAGCCAATTTATAGATTTTATTATAATAGAAGAGAATTAAAAGTTCAAGCAAGGAAGATGATGATTTACAATGTAACTTCTGTAAGTCGAGGCTCCATGATCAGTACCACTGAGGCCGAAAAGTGTTCTTGAAATGCCGAGTCACCTTCACAAGCTCGAGGCATAGGTACTGGTCATGAAACTTTGAGGGGCCATAAAATGTTGAAATTGACTTAATTTGAAGATTTAGCAAAACCAATAAATTATTTTAGGTTGTAATCTAATGGGTTATAGGTTTAGATGCAAGCGGGGAGAGAATAACCTGGGATGTTCTTGAACAGACCTAAAATTGCCATACCTTAAAGGTTAAAAATTCCCTTGAGTCCATTAGTAAAATAATTTTTGAATTCTAAGGTCATTTTCAAAATTTCTCAATTTTAGTGTTTTTCACATAAATCAATGTAGTTGGTTAATTATCTTGTTGGTGGAATTTGGTTGTGAAATTTTATGAGCTTGTAAATAGGACTAATCAAGGATTTTTAAAATAAACATAAAAATTTTTAGAGGTCCGAGTGATTTTTTAAAATTTCTCAAAGTTTCCATCAAAATCGAGCTTTTTTTGGGTTGTTCAGGTGGCATATGGGCCCCACCCGTACCAACTTAGCTACTATATATGGCCTAAGGTGGTACTTAAGTGGCCACTTGGCCACATCCACTTACCCCTTCCATCTTTCTCCTTCATTTCTCCTTTGTTGTCCCGATGCCATCTCCACCACACATCCACCATTTTTGTTCTTCTCTATAAGCTTTTCCTTTGACAATTGTGACCAAAAATTATGTTAATGTTTTTAGAATTAACTTGTGAAGGTGTTAGAAGCCATAGGAGTCCTTAGATTGCAAGAAAATTCTTGGAAGCTAAGGTGTTCATAAAAAAGGACTAAAAGGGCAACTTTTAATGTGCAAGTATTTCAACCCTTTTTAATTTATTTCCTAGGGGATTTGCTAATTCTAAGAATACCTATATGATTGGAATTTGATTTAGAGGAGTGTGTGATTTTTTGTGAAATTTTCAAGGGAAAATGGCGTGAATGGAGGCTTAGGGAAGAAGTGAGGAATTGATGACTTCTTTCAAGCTTAAAGTGTGGAATTCAACTCCTTGGATAGGGAAGTAAGTGAATTTAAGAGATTCAAAGCATGTGTGATCAATTTTCTATGAATTAAGCTTAGAATCCTTATATGGAATTAGTAGACAAAGTGACTAAAGGGTGTGATTTGATGGACTATGCATGTAATTAGACTAAGTATATGTGGAATGAATGCTTGGTATGGAATTTGGGTGGAAAAAAATACATGGAAGTGTAATTTTTCTTTTTGGTTGAGAGCTTTGTGTAAGCATTTGTGTGTGT
>CANXYI010408797.1:0-13768 GCA_948208565.1 Hura crepitans | reverse complement strand
TAAAACTCACACTTATTGAGCTTGGCATACAACTGTCTCTCTCTCAGGGTCTGTAACACAACCCTAAGATGTTGTTCATGCTCTTTTTGGCTTCTAAAGTACACCTGGATATCATCTATGAACACCACCATGAACTAATATAGATAAGGCTAAAAAACTCTATTCATGAGATCCATGAAAGCTGTTTGGGGTATTGCTTAGCCTAAATGGTATCACCAAAAACTCATAATGCCCATACCAAGTTTTGAAGGAAATTTTAGGAATATCAACCTCCTTAATCCTCAGCTGATGGTATCCAGATCTCATATCAATCTTGGAAAATACACCTGCCTCTCTCAACTGATCAAAGAGGTCTTTTATCTTAGGCAATGGATACTTATTCTTCATAATCATTCTATTCAACTGCCTATAATCAATACATAACCTGAGCGACCCATCTTTCTTCTTTACAAATAGCAAAAGTGCTCCCCAAGGAGATACACTGGGCTTAATAAAACCCTTATCTAATAGCTCTTATAGCTATACATTCAATTCTTTTAACTCAATAGGTGTCATTCTATAAGGAGCAATAGATATTAGAGTTACACCAGAATATACCTCAATTTCAAAATCCAATTCAATCTAAGGTGGTAAACTTGGTAGCTTATTAGGAAATACATCAAGAAACTCAAAAATAACTCAAATATATGCCAGATTAGAGTTAAAAATATTCAAGTCAATAGCATAAGCCAAATATGCCTCACAACCCTTTTAAAGAAGTTTTTGTGCTTTAACAGTATAGATAAGATTATTCAAAAGACTTCTCTTACCATCTACTATGACTATCTACCCCTCTACAATCTAGAGGGCTAACTTTTTATGTTTACAATCAATTATGGCTTAATGCTTATTCAGCCAATCCATCCTTAGGATTACATTAAACTCATTGAAAGGCAATTCAATCAAATCAACAAAAAATCTATGCCCCTAAAACACCAAAGGGCATTACCTATACACCTTGTTCACAACCACACACTGGCCTATAGGATTGCTAACTCTGATGTCTACATTAACATGCTCAGGCTCTAACTACCTATTATGTGCTTGTGCAGCACATATATAGGAATGTGTAAAACCAAGGTCTATCAAAGCCAAAATTGGAACATCAAATAAATAAAAAGTACCAATTATGACATTTGGAGTTATAGCATTTTCTCCAGCTTTGACAGCATACTATCTAGCTGGAGCACAAGCCTTAATTCTGGTGCCCTAGCTAGCACTAAGCTAGTCTCCTCTAGTTTACCTCTGACCCCTGTTCTAAGGTGCAACATTAGATGCTTGTGTCTGAGCACCCTCTACCTGCCTCTAAGGACAATCCCTTTTAAAGTGGTCTCTAGCTCCACACTGAAAAATTCTCCTCTTCTACCTACTTTACACTACCCCCAGTGCCTCTTCTGACAACTGGTATAAGTGGGAGATCTATTCCTATTACCCCCTATATTAATAGTATTATCAGCCTGAGGAGGCAATTGAGGTCTGCCTGTAAAAGCTTGTCCCGACCTTTGGGTCTGTGCCTATCTTTGCCACTAATACCTTGTATGATACTAGGACATAAGTTAAGACTGTGCCTGTGACTAACCTTCTCTCCTCTTTTTACCATCACCCAACACTGCACTAGACTGTCCCACAGTGAACTGCCTCTTTCTCTGGAAGAGGTCCCTCTTTTCTTACACCATTTCTTCCATGTCATAAGCAACTAACACTAGTACTACAAAATCTCTCTCTGGGCCTAAAGCCAATCATGCTTTGGGTCATTTTTATTTCTAATTAACCACTATAATTCATGTAAATTATGCTTTAGGTCATTATTATTTATTACATGCATAAACTGTACCATTTTAAACCTTTAAGCATTATTAGTGGAAAATTACCAAAATACCCCTGTGTTATATTGTATAGCCATATACAAATTTTATTAATCTTATTTAAAAGTCTCAATTGGCCCATCTTAAGAGACAACCTTAACAGACACTAGATCTAAAGGGAAAATAAACTAGTGCGGTGGTTTCTATTCTGGACCTATGCCACTGCATCATCTCAATTGGATTTTAGCATCCGAGGTGCAAATAACAAGGAGTTGTTTGCCCAGTAAACTGGTCTATCCAACAGACTAGTGTAGTGGCCCCTAGAGACCTATGCCACTACACTGGCATTATATAAAAGATCAGTGATAAAGTGGCTATGTCTGCCTAACAGATTGGTCTGTCTAACAGACTAGTATAGCGACCCATAAGGACTTACGTCACTACATTGCCAATATCAATTTTGGCATCAGGTGGCAAGGATAGAAAGTTTTCTATCCAATAGACTAGTACAGTGGCCCCAATAGGGACATATGCTACTGTACCGACTCTGTCTGAAAAGTAAATAGTGTAGCAACTGCTAAGGACTCCCTAAGTTAACCAGTCAACCCATCTAGTGGGTCTCTATCTAATGGGCCATTTAACCTTAAACTCCGTCTATTCCTTTACTGATTAACTTTTTATAATATTATAAACTCAAAACCAGATAGTTATAATTTTTACAACACAATTAGAAATGAGCCCGATTTGGTATAGCCATAAATAGGTTGTACCGAGTGAATTATCAGGAAATACATTCTAGGGTATAATTATCAATAATTTTCATATGCTATGCTAGCTTTAATTCCATAAGCATTTCTTAATTTTAGGCTATTTACTATCCAGAGGATTTATTGGTTCAGGTAAAGATCATTTTAGGACAGTTATAGGTTATTGTTGCAAGGTTTTACTAAGCTTTTTATGTCCATTTCTTTTTATTTTTAAATGCAATTTTCACCAGTTATTTTAGGCATTCATAGGACTAAAGCCAATCATAACTTGGGCCATAAACAAGGCCAAAATCTAGGCATACATGCCATTCCAAAAGGTCTCATCATGCTAGCCATTATAGGCACAAAATTTAGGTGCATAACTCATTCTTAAACCATAAACCTTAAAGGAAATTTCAAGTCACTTTTCATACTTGTTTTCTAGTCAATTTCTAAGGTCATGCTAAAGCAATTTTCAAGTAGTTTTCTCACTACCTATCATGCCTTTTTAAAGTACATATTAGATAGGTTCATGCCAATGCAATATCATGCATTACATGCATATTATCTTATAACACCCATATATATTAGCCTTGCCTACATACCATACTTACCAAGGACATAGCTCATAGCCACTAATGTATTGCCAATCCATGCATTTTGACATCATTTATCATACATACACCTTGCATATTATTATACTAGCATACATCCACACATATGTACTTTATACCAAGCATATTATACCATTTCACAAGCCATGCATGCCTCGGCCATACACCATATCCATAGGTACATGCATTGTAACATCAAAACCACCTCCTAGGCATGCATTACTATATCAATCTCTAACTTTTACCATGATACACCTATCATACACCTCTCGGCTAAATGCATACTTCATACTAATTATGTACATTTCTATCAATCCACATGAAAAAGCCATTATACACCCTCATTTCATAGTTCTATTGCCCTAAACACATATTAAGCTACACCAACACACATCAAGCCCTATGAGAAACCTCTCAGCCAAAATGTAGTTTGACACTAACATTTGTTCTTTTTGCAAGTAACCATTCCATTCACATTTCTTTATGCCATACACTAAAATCCTTTAATGAAAACACCTATTTAAGCTAATCCATGCACTTAAATCATCCCAAACTCAAAGGAGAAGTTACTGAGATATAGAAGGCATGAAGTGAATGGCTGAATTCCCTTACCTCACACTTTAAATATGAAGAATCCACCCTTTAAACCTCTCAAAGCCCATTGCTAGCCTACCATAGTACACTTTCCTCCCCTCCTTCAAGCTCTTTTTTGCTTCAATTTACCTCAAATCCATAGAAATCCATCCTCACAAATGTTAGGCATCCCATACATCTAATTCTAGCAAGAAAAATCAAGGAAAAACTTAAGAAACCATAAAAAAGCTCACTTTGGCTGCTTGTTGGGCAGCTTCTATCCAAGAATCTTTAGGGATTTTAAACTTCTTTTTGGGGACTCCTTTTGCTGTAATTCTTTTTCCACTAACTCCCTAACACATCAGAATAATTTTTAGTGAGCAGAGATTCTAGAATGGAGTAGAAAAATGATGAAAATGGGTGAGGAAGCAAAAGTTGGTGTCAGTTCCAACGAGAAGAGGAGAAAAAATCCTCCCTTTTATTTAGTGGGATTTCCACTTGTCACTCATCCTTGCCACTTGGCAAGGGTCTTAGGTCACATGGCCTAGTGTGGGTGGGTCCTATAGCTATCTGGGCCACCCTGACACATCTCGATTTTTTTGATAAACTTCAAAAATTCACTAAAATTCACATGAATCTCAAAAAATTACACCATTTATTTTAAAATTCATATTTTAATCCCCTCTACATGTTCATAAATTGTCACAGCCAAATTCCATCGATATGACTATTCTCATACTACCTCAATTTGTATGCTAACCTCGAAAATTATGACAATTTGCAAATGACCTCAAAATCCAAAAATTCTTTCACCACTGGACTCAATGGAATTTTTGGGCTTTAGGGTCCACTATTTTCGGGTCCGTCTGAGCTCATCCCGAGTTATTCTCGGCCTATAAAATTTTTATTGCACCGAGGGATAGCTTATAGTCCGAAGTGAATTATTAGTTCTACTAAATTTTTAAATTTTGCCTTTTTATCGAATTAAATCCCCTTAAAGTGTCATGGCCAATGTCACTACCTTGATTTATGTGTAAGTGACCTGGAACCCCGGGCATACTTCCCGGACCTAGTGGCACTATTCACAAAGCCTCTAAACACAGGCATTACAAAACTTATTAAAAATACTTATATATTCATTATCAATAGTTTCACCAACTCCGGAACCCATCTGATCCCCTAATCAATCACTCAATCTTAACACACAATCATACAACATAGGGTCTCAAACCCACCATCATTCACACATGCAATATTATATACATCCATGCACAACATAGGTATAAGCATCCATTAAGTAGTTCCGTTTAACATTTATAGGTTACAGTAATCCAAAACATATACTTAAAGACATCAACATCCTCAAACTAAACCCTTTCCCCCACTATACATGAGTGCTCTCACTTCTACCTATGCAAAAAAGATATAACATATACCTTAAAAAGGCTAATCAGCTACACCGCACCCTAAAAGGATGGGCTGCTACTACTATATACAACCTACACATTGAAACACCGACATGCTGGGTATAAACTCTATGGTGAAATTGATGTAATATATACATGTTAACATGACATTATGCAAGGCATGTTTTATGCAGTGAGTGTAACCATACAAGTTCATATAATTATAATTATTCCCCTTTTATCAGCCTATTTCACTAGTTACATTTTCAGTATTATAGCCTACCTAATTTCCTTCATCATACAGCTTATCAATTTAACCATGTTAATCAAGTCACAGAGATTCACTTATATAACATTAAAAGTGTCTTATTTTACTTTTTTAGGCATATACTAGAAAGATGATGCTTACAAACACTAGATAGTGGGATCCAAACTATGCAGTGGCTCACATTTTAGACCTTAGTAACTGCACCTATCAAAATCCATCCAATAGCAAGGATCAGTTTAAGAGAACCTCCCAAAACAGAGTGGTAAGGATCAATCCTTATAGACCTCCCAACAACAGTAGGGATATCATGGATTAATCCTGTGGGACCTCCCAAATCCACAAATAGAATGGGTAAGCAAGGATAGCCCACATAGACCTCCCAATACTTGGGTGTGTAAGGTTCACTAATAAAATCTTGGTAGTTGCACCTGCTATCTCAATCATACACGCAACAGCTCAGGAGGACCAAAACCCTTAGCAGCTACTAATTCCCTAGTTGGCTGATCAACCTATCCAGTGCGTATCTAATTGATATAGGCCAAATTTCTATTATTGATTTATTAACATAGTTATAGGCCATTTATCGATGCTCATAATTCCCACAATTATGTGCACACTTGTACTTAAACACATTCCCTAATTATAGGTTACTTTACAAGCATATCACTATTCATTTTATCATTTCCATAACATTTATTCTCAAATTGTCATTTTCATACCATTCATCACAAGTGCATCCATAGTGCTGACCATTTTCATCATCATTTCTTACACCATAATGAAAGTATTATGAACATAACCAATGATACACATACTTATATTGTTTCATGCATTTGATTCCTATAAACTTGCCCATACCAACCACACCATAAATGGTCACTTCCATGCATATATTTACTTACCATACTAGGTCACATTTTAGGTCACAATATCACTATTTGCTATTCATTATTTTTTTTTCTCAATTCAACCTCATACATTCAATTTATGTCCACTTTTTAGTCCATTTTCACTACCATTACTTATCACTCACCAACACACTTCACATTATTACCATGCATGCCATTTGGCCATCTTTTGCACACACATATACACATGTTTTTCTTCCATGCAATCCACACACATAAGCTTCATATTACCATGTTAGCAAAATGACATAACCATTTCACATAAAGGTGCACACATATGTACACACTTGCACTTTCATACACATGTACAGATGCATTTCCATGCACACACATAAATTACATCAATTTCACATACTTGGGGTGTGAAAACACCCTTTTTCACCACTCTAAACCCTTGGTTGGCCTTGCTCACCCAATTCTCCTTCTTTTCCTACAACATACACATTTAAGTTTTTGAAAAATTCCCAAAAATTCGACATAGCTCCAAATCAAAATCTAACTACATGGTTGTTCTTAAAATCCTTAGGGCTACCTAAAACAAAATTAAAAATTGGGATAAAACCACTTACACTCAAAAACATCAGTATTCACCCCTTGCTTATATCTCACTTTCTAGCCTCTTTTTCTCAATTCTGTCACTTAAAGAGGTTTCAGAAGATTGTAGAGGCAAAGAACTATATAAAAATTATTGGGTTTGGGTGTGTGAGAAGAGAGAAATGAAGAAAAAATAGAGAGGGAGGGTTAAGTATCAATGGCATCGGCCATAGGGTGGAGGCAAAGAAGAAAGGGCTTTTGGCATATATGACACCCCACATGTGTAAAAGCCTTTTAAATTAGTGAGATGGATTGCTTAGATCCCGCCACATGGTGATCTAATGGCCCATTTTAACCCAATTTTCTTTTTAGCTTCAAAAATTCAAAATAATTTCTCTAGGCCTAAAAAATCATAATTTTAATGCTAAAAATTCTCAATAGTACCCATTAAGGGCCCTGTAAAAACTCAGGTCAAAACTCCATTAGGTGCTAGGGTTACTATTCGTAATTAAGAAATTTCGGATAAATATCAAACAAGCTCAAAATATTAAAATTCTTTTAGCAATGGACTTATTAGAATTTTTGAGCTTCAAGGTATAGTATTTTCAGGTCCATATGAGCACATCCCGGAGATGTCCTAACATAAACTCAACTAAGGCCACTATTCACTAATTCTTGGCCTAAAATGATTTATTAGTTTTGCTAAAAGTTTTAATTATTTCATTTTTATCATTTTCTAGCTTGTCAAAGTTTTATGACCAGTATTCCCCTTTTTGGCTATTATAGAGTGCCCCAGCTTCCTAAGAAACACTGTTTATGCCTCAGAGGTACTATTCATGAAAATAAGCTCTACAGGCATTATAATTCTTCCCTTCTTAAGGAATTCCATCCTTAAAATTACCTAGTGAGATTAGTTTTGGATATTGAGCATTCATCTGCTCCTCATTTTCCCAAGTAGCTTCTTCTATTTTTTTATGCTTCTATGGCACTTTTACCAATGGTGGGGCCTTAGTCCCCAATTGCTTAATTTCTCTAACTAGGATCTATATTAGTTCCTCTTCATAGATTAAGTTTAGGTGCACTTGAATCTCTTCTGTAGTTATGACATGTGAAGGATCTGATCAATATCACCTTAGCATCGAGACATAGAACATATCATGGATCTGCTACAATTCTGGTGGCTAGGGTAATCGATAAGCCACTGGTCCCACACATTCTACAATCTCATATGAACCAATGAATTTGAGGCTTTAGTTTCCCATTCTTGCTAAACCTGAGTATCTTTCTCTATAGTAACATCTTCAGGAACACCTTCTCACTAACCTCATATTCAATATCTTTTTATTTTAGGTCCGCGTATGATTTTTATCAATCTGTCGTAGCTTTTAATTCATCTCTTATGACCTTAACTTTTTCCTCAATATCTTTGACCAAATCAGGTCCCACAAGTTTACCTTTACCTGCTTCACTCCAACAAAGGGAAGTTTTGTACCTTCTAACATATAGTGCTTCATATGGAGCTATGCCTAAGCTAGTCTGGCAGCTGTTGTTATAAGCAAATTTTACTAGGGATAGATATTGATCCCGGCTTTCTTTGAATTCAATGGCACTACTATGTAGATTATCTTCAGGTACCTATATCATCTGCTCTAATTACCCATCTATATGGGAATAGAAAGCAGTGCTAAAAGTTAGGTGGGTACCAAAGCTTCTTATAACTTCTTCCAAAATCTAGAAGTGAAATATGGATCTCGATTAGAGTTAATGGCAACTGGCACTCTATGTAATCTCACGATTTCATCTATGTACAAGTGTGCTAACTTATCCAAGGAATAATCCATTCTGACATAAATAAAGTCAGCTATTTTGGTCAATCTATCCACGATCACCCAAATTGCATCACACTTACTTTTGGTCATTGGTAAACCCATCACAAAATCCATAGTAACTTTTTCCCATTTCCACTCAAGAATCGCTATCAGGGTAACAATTTCAAGGGAACTTAATGCTCAGCTTTCAGTTGCTAACAGGTCTAACATCAAGCTATATACTCTACCATATCCCGTTTTATTCTTAGCCACCAATAATGAGACTTCAAATCAAGGTACATCTTTGTACTTCCTAAGTGCATGGCATATAGAGCTTCATGTGCTTCCCCTAAAATTTGTGTCCTCAATTCATCTACCTCGGGTACACATAGTTTATCATGGTGGCAGAGACAACCATCTTCATTAAGCTCAAAGTTAGCGGTCTTCCCCTCTCTAACCTTACTTATTAGCTATATTAGGTGTTCATCTCACATCTGCACTTCTTTCATTTGTTGTTTGAAATTAGGTTTCACCCACAGTTAGGCTAAGATTGTATCATTCTTTATATATTCCATGCTTGCATTCATGGATTTCATGGCACTGATAAACTTTCGACTCAATGCATCCACTACCACATTAGCTTTTCTTGAGTGGTAATCAATCAAATAGTCGTAATCCTTTATCAACTCCATCCAACATTGCTACCTCATATTCAATTCTTTCTGTGTGGGGAAGTATTCAAACTTTTGTGATCAGTGTAGATGTAACACCTTTCACCATATAAATAGTGCCTCCACACTTTCATTGTAAATACAAATGCAGGTAGCTCTAGGTCATGTGTGGGGTAATTCCTTTCATATGGCCTCAACTGTCTAGAAGCATAAGTAATTACTTTACATTCTTGTATCAATACACATCCAAGTCTATTATAGGATGCATTATTATAAACCATAAAGTCTTTCCCCTATTCAGGTTGAGTGAGACTAGGAGCTTCAGTTAAAATCACCTTTAGTTTATGAAAGCTTACTTGGCATTCATCATTGCATACAAATCTCACATCATTCTGCAATAGCCTTATCAATGGAGCTACAATCATTAAAAAGCCCTTAACAAATCTCCTATAGTAGCCAGCCAATCCTAGGAGGCTTCAGATCTCAATCACATTCTTAGGAGGTTTCCATTCTACATAGCTTTAACTTTGCTTAGGTTAACTTGGACACCTTATGTTGATGCAATATGGCTTAAAAAGGCTACTTCCTTTAGCCAAAACTCACACTTAGTTAGCTTAGCATATAAATGCTTCTCTTAAAGTCTGTAATATTATTCTCAAGTGTTTTTCATGTTTCTCTCAACTCTTGAAGTATACCAAAATGTCATCAATGAACACTACTACAAACTAGTCCAAATAGGGTTTAAAGATCTTATTCATCAAGTCTATGAAAGCAATAGGTGTATTAGTGAATCCAAATGGCATTACTAGGAACTCATAATGCCCGTATCTAGTGTGAAAGGTAGTTTTTGAAATATCAACTTCTTTAATCCACTACTGATGCTACCCTGATCTCAAATCTATCTTGGAAAGTACACTGGCACCCCTAAAATAGTCAAATAGGTCATCAATTTTAGGCAATGAGTACTTATTCTTGACTATCACCTTATTCAATTGTCTATAATCGAAGCGACCTATCTTTCTTTTTTACAAATAGCACGAGTACTCCCCAAGGTGAAATGCTTAGCCTAATGAATCCTGTATAAAACAATTCCTATAATTGGACCTTTAACTCCTTTAATTCTATAGGTGCCATCCTATACAGAGTTATAAACATGGGAGTGGTACCTGGATACACCTCAATCTCAAAATCTAGCTCTCTCTACTGGGGTAAACTTGGTAGATCGTCTAGAAACACATTAAAGAATTCTGATACCATAGGTATCTGATCAAGACTTGGTGGTGTGTTATTAGTGCCAATTACATGGGCTAAGTAAGCTTCACATCCCTTCTGGATGAGTCGCCTAACTGTCACAATTGAAATAATATTAGGCAAAGCATTCCTCTCACCAACTACTATCACCTCATGTCCCTTAGCTATCCTAAAAATAAGCCTTTTCTACTCATAGTCAACTATTGCCTTATGTTTAGATAGCCAGTCCATACCCAGATAATGTCAAACTCATTAAAGGGAAGTTTAATAAGATCAGTTGGAAATGCTTGGTCTTCAATCATTAAAGGATAGTGTCTATATACCCGATTCATTATCACACTATGCCCAATAAGGTTGCTCACTAAGATGTCTATATCTATAGGTTCAAACTCTAACCTCCTATTTTGTGCTTATGTAATGTAGATATAGGAGTGTGTAAATCCTAAATCTATCAAAGCCAAAAGAGGTACATCAAATAAAAAGAATATACCAATAATCACATTTGGTGTTTCACTTCTTCACGAGCTCAGATGGCATACTGGCGAGCTAGAGCTTGTGTGTCAGATCTCATCCTTTTACTAGGGCCTAGCTTATCATTCTTGCCCTTTTTCTATCCTTTGTTAGGTGATAGAGAGGAGGCCTATAACTGGGTGGCATTAACTTGCTTCTTTGGGCAATCTCTCTGATAATGGTCTCTAGCATCACACATAAAACATTCTTCTCACCTTGTCTACTAACACGATGCCTAATGCTTTCTGCTACATGTCGCATATACTAGCGATGCATTCCTCACCATGGACACTGGGGCACTATAAGCCTACTGTAGAGGTTGAGGCCTAGATTGAAAAGCTTGACTTAACCTCTGTGCTTGTCCCTGCCTCTGGGGCTACTATGTGGCATAGGACTCTTTTTGGTTCTTGCCTACCCTAGGTGTTAAACTAGTATAGCTAGCAGGGAATGGTCTTTTCTTTTGAAGAAGGTCTCTCTTCTCCTTCACTATCTCTTCCATTGTCACACCCTCTACATGTCCTATACATCAAACCTGAATAGAGGGCGTGTATACATATTGATATCTAATTTTGTTATCCATAAAAACCTTGTTAAATTAAAACTTTTATTAATTAAAATGTTTCTTGACTCAAGGAGTTATAAAACATTAAAAAACCATTTGGCACGCTTTTTAAGGCAACTAATGAGGTTATCATGTCAAAAATTCGACAGCATAACTACTATATCAGGACACTTTCCCAAATAGTGAACCTATTAAAAGCACTTCTAAAATAGCATACAACTCAACAAAACTCCAACTAGGTCCTCCTGACCCTCCAAACATCATAAAAACAACACAAAGCCTCAGGCTCATCACAAGCAACATTCTCACCTCATACAAGTCATGCAAGAAATGTAAAGCTTTTGTAATAAAAATAGTTTAAGTTACAAAACTAACCCATGTTTATAGATTAGGCCTAATCCCTCTAGAATCACAAGAGTATCACTAACTATGTTTACATCATCACCATTTTACAAAAAGAAAACAAAAGTACCCCAAACGAGCAGTCTTTGTGTTCTCCTATAGGGTAGAAGTGTTGACTCTAATCTACTGCTCAATTACCTATGCATTGCAAACAAAGTAATGCGCTAAGCTTTCAATTAGCGGTGTAATCACTTTATCTTGACTATGTCAATTTAAGCATGTATTTAATTATTCTTGCAACTTATAACATACTCATGCATATATACATGTAAATGCTAACCCAATATACCCCATAAGCAACTATATGTCACATCATTATAACTATACATGCATTCAATTATAATTACACATCAATGTGGTTATATTCATATATTTAGTGTGTAAATGTCATACTAAGTTCATATGACTAAAATTAAGGTCTATATACTCATTAAGCATTCTAATGTCATATTACTACTTATATACAAAACATAAACATTAGTGCATTTTAATAATAGCCATAGACTTCATCGAGCATGCAGTCATCACGCATACCAATTATGCCATCATAAACACACCACCAAAATACCATGGCCAACATATCTTTAATCTCAAATGCCTACTTTTAATTTACACAATGAGTAACATAACACATTCATATACACGGCACTCAAAAGCCTCATGCTTTATTTAATACATGTTTAAATAGTTTTAAGTCTTTATTTTGTTTAACATATACCTATATCAAAGAGACAACTAAGCAAGACTGGATAACAGATAACTTTGGCCCAAAGGCATTCGCACCCATAGTTATGTAAACTTAGGCCTATAGGCACTCGCATCCAAAGATATGTAAACTTAGGCCCATAGGCACTCACATCCATAGATGCATAAACTTAGGCCCATAAGCACTTATGCCCGTCGACACATGGAACATTGACCCATAGGTCTTATACCTAAAAGTAAGCTAGCAGCAGCTAAAAACAATCCTAGTTGATCAGTTAACCTATCCAAACTAGGTTGTCTATCTATATAGGCATCATTAAACTCATTATATTATGTCATTATAGCCAATTATACATCTCACGCCATATTGTCACATTTATTTATCTCATTGGCCATTTTGCACATTAGCAAGGCCTATATCATATGCCCATAGCATATATCACATTACGCATCATATGGCCAACTTAGGCTCAAATTAAGTTTACTAGCCTCAACTTGGTTGCATTGTCTATATGTATTAGCTCTAAGTCTCATAATTAAGCTAATGACAACATATGATTACTTATAGCCATAATAAGCATTATAGTTACATGAGGGCATCATAAGATACTCAATATATTGGACTTATAATCAAAGTTCAATCACATGCACACGGTACACGAGGTTCAACATGAATTTCATTAACATCATAATACTTTAGACCCTAAGTTTCAAAGAATATAGACTCACATTCCATGTCCCAAAACCCCTTAATAAACTCATGAAAATATGCCTAATTTATGGTTAAAATACTCTTAAAATCATGACAAAAATTTGGTTGAAAATGGTACAAAATTTCAATAAGATTTGAAAAAGTTGTGAAGAAAATACTATGTGGTCAATAGTGGTTAAAATAGGCCCCGGGCATGACCCCTCTGTGGACCATGGGCTTGACCTTTTGTGGGTTATAGTCATGACCCCTTTGAA
>CANXYI010408669.1:0-18109 GCA_948208565.1 Hura crepitans | reverse complement strand
GCCTAAAAGATGACTTTCCATCACTGTATATAGATGTTTTGGTCAATAGTGCAGCAATGTGTAAAATGTACAGCTTTATTGATACGTATGCTGATTACAATTAGATTCTAAACAGGATTGTAGACAAGATAGAAACTGCCTTTATCACTAAATAGGGAACCTTCTGCTATAGAGTCATGCCTTATGGGTTGAAGAATGTTGGAGCCACTTACCAGAGGATGGCCACGAGGGTTTTGGATGACTTGATTCATAAAGAAGTTGAGGTTTATATAGATGATATGATGATCAAATCTACCACAAAAAAAGGATATTTTGAAGCACTGGAAAAGTTCTTTTAGTGGATTGATAAATATAACCTACATCTAAATCCTAAGAAGTGTGTCTTCGGGGTAATTTCAAGAAAACTCTTGGGGCATATAGTGAGTCAGAGAGGGATCAAGGTAGAACCTAATAAAGTCAAAGCTAAAGATGCTAGTTCTAAAGAAGAGAAAGAGATAAAGGGATTTTTGGGTAGGATACAGTACATTAGTAGGTTTATAGCTAAGCTTACCACCACATGTGAGCCTATTTTCAAACTTCTCAAAAAAAACTAGCTAATTAAGTGGAACGATGATTGTCAGAAGGCTTTTGACACTATTAGGGAGTACCTGCTAAATCTATCTATTTTACAACCACCAAGGCATGGGAAGCCACTAATTCTTTACTTATCTATTGAAGAAAGCTTAGTAGGGGCTATGGTAGCATAAAAGGATGAGTTTGGGGTTGATTTTTTGATTTACTACCTAAGTAAGAAGTTTCTTCCTTATAAGGCCAAGTACGTAGAAGTAGAAAAGATTTGTTTAGTAGTGGTATAAGCTTTGAAGAAATTGAGACACTATTTCCAATCATATTTAGTACATGTAGTATCCAAATGCAATCCTTTAAGATATCTTCAGTCAACTCTATCTTTAGTAGAGAGGATAAGTAAATGGCTTTTTTTGCTCTAAGAGTTTGATATTTAATACATAACACAAAAGACTATAAAAGGATGTGCAGTTATAGAATTCGTAGCTAGTTATCCACTAGAAGGTGAACTACTAGAGTTTGAATTCCCAAATGAGCATTTAGCCCTGATAATAATCTAAAGGTGGTAAATGTATTTTGTTGGGGTAGTAAATAGCAAAGGAGCAAGAGTAGAAGTAATTCTAATAACTTGTAAAGGAGAAAAGCTGCCATTAGCTAAAAAGTTGAGATACAAGGTTACGAACAACATAGCTAAATATGAGGCTTGCATATTTGGGCTTAAAGCATTATTGGCTCTCAATGCAAAGATAGTTAAGGTATTTGGGGATTCATCCTCGGTAGTGTATCAGACCAATGAAGAATAAACCATTTAGGAAGAGAAGTTAATGCCTTATGCGGAGCATCTAAGATCCATCAGCAGACAATTCGAGAAGTGCACTTTTTGCCATGTTCCTAGAGATGAGAATTAGCTAACAAATATGCTAGCCACCTTAGTCTCTATGTGGGATAATCCAAATGGTGTAGTCATGAAACCAGGGATTATTTCTAGTTCAAAAAAGCCTTGTTATGAGTCAAAATAGATAATAGAAGTTGAGTAGAAAGAAGATAAGCTATGGTTTTGTGATATCCAAAATTACCTAGAGAATGAGAAATTCCCTAAAAAACTACAGAAAAAGATAAGAAGGTATTAAAGAAGCTATCAACTTAGTTTATCAATATAGATGGGATCTTATACAAGAGGCAAGTAGACGGTCTTCAACTCTATTGCTTGGAAGAGAAAGAAGTAAAGAGGGTCATGGAAGAAATATGTGCAGGGTCTTATGGCATACACATGAATAGTTTATAGTTAGCCAAAAAGATCATGCACTAAGGGTTCTTTTGGCTCACTATAGACCATGATTGCTCAAAGTATGTTCAAAAGTGTCATAACTACTAGCAGTATAGGGATCTAAGATGTGTTAGTATTTCATAGTCTATCATCTCCTTAGCCATTCACTGCATGGGGATAGACATAATTAGATAGATACATTCGATAGCCTTAAATGGGCATTATTTCATTAGGGTAGCCATCGACTATTTCTTGAAGTGGGTTGAAGCAGAATCTTTTAAGAAGTTAGGAGTAAAGGAAATGGCTAGATTTATAGAAAGAATCTAATCTATAGATATGATGTTTCATACCATATAGTTTCAGACAATAGTGTTCAATTTTAGGTTCAGACAAAGGCATTGTTACAAAAGTACAAGATACAACACCATAAATCCTCTCCATATAGACCACAAGCCAATGGAGCAGTCAAAGTGGGAAAAAAAATGTTAAAATGATCCTAGCTAAGATAGTTATAACCTATATATTAGGCTGATAGACTTCCCTTTGCTCTTTAGGGATATAAAACTACACTTTAGACTTTAATAGGCACTACTCCATATTCTTTGGTATATGGGATAGATGCAGTACTCCGGATAGAGATTGAACTCCAGTCATTGAGAGTGGTGGTAGAAGTAGAGATAGAGCAAAGGCTACAACAATTGAACTTATTATATGAGAAGCGATTAAGAGCTAATTATCACAATCAAATTTATCACAAAAGGATGGCATGAGCTTTTGGCAAAAGGGTGAAAAATTACAAGTTGAAAGAAGGAGGATTAATCCTTAAACAAATAAGACTAGGTCTGATTGATTTGAGAGGAAAATTCAAATTAAATTGGGAAGGACCATTCATCCTTAAATAAGTATTACTAAGAGGAGTTGTAATTCTTATAGATTGTGATAGAGATAAGTTCAAAGAGCCGATAAATGTCAATAGATTAAAACGGTTCTATGGCTAAAGACAAATAAAAGAGAAAAAGAAGAGAAAAATAGCCCTATGAGTCAAAAATCAAAAAAATGGCAGCTTTGCTAAAATTAGGTGCCCTGATAAGGTGAAAATTGAAAAAAGGCATCCTATGTAACAATTAAGGACTGAGAGAAAATAGTTAATTAAAAAAACCTGCAAGGGTTGATTCATGACATGAGTTTAAGATGTAATTAAGATTTCCTTTGATTAAACGAGAAAGTGCTTTATTGCATTAATGTCCTATAATGATTATCATAAAATACCAATATGATGTAAGTAGATAGGACCACTTTAATAAGCTCGATTTAGCATTTTAAGGATTGAAGAAATAGAAATGTTATTATTACATTACTTTATATATAAAGTTTAGAAAAGTATTAAAAGTACACATATTTTCAAATCCTCTGCCACTTACTTTTATCTTATGTGTTTAACCATCAAGATCGATTATCTCTAGTAGAGCAGGGAACCCAATCATTATATGCTTTAAAAGTCTAAAAGTTGTAAGAAACTTTGGGAGGAATTGTAGCCTTTAAAGGTAATTGCTTCTATAAGTTATGATATCCAGCGGCAAAGGTGACAAACAAATCTCCCCCTCTGAATGATAAGAAGAATCTCTCCCTTTGAATGATAATAGGTGGGTAACAATACCCTAAGTCTGACCAAACTACCTTGTACAGTGATCAAGAATATGAAACATAACTTTTTATAGGCCAACCAGGGGTACACAGCCTACAGAATCACTCTATCATACATATCATAAAGAAATCCTTGGGCTCATAAAATTTATGCCTTTGTTAGTTTTGGCATTCAACTAATGAGCCTATTGCTCAACATTTGCAAAACAGCGTATGACAGCATGAGGTAGTAAATGCTTCAAGCTGTAGACCTAAGAATGAGAGGGGGAGGATCATCCAATAGGTGAAGTCTGTAACTAGACCTAAAAAAAGCTATTAGGAACGAAAACCTGAAAAAGGCTTTTTAAGAAAAAGCCAAGCTGAGGATAGGGTGAAAACCTATAAGGGCACTCTATCCTTAAAAATTTTATTAGGAGTGAAAACTTGAAAGGGCTTCCTAAGAAAAAGCCAGATTAGAGAATAGGTTAAAAACCCCTTAGGGGGTGGTCTATTCTTTAGAAAAAAAATTGAAGAAAAAGCGCGCTCCCATAGAAGAAATTAGCTTCACTAGACTGTACAACATCTAGTCCTAGGATAGTCTCAATAAAGATTAAGGGGTTCAAGCCGTTATTCAGATAATTTATTACACTGAATAACTAATAATCTTTAAAGTGGCCTTTAGAAGTAACTGTGAGATACTTAGAGAAAAAAGAGGAATAAGTATACTCCTGTATGAAGGGATGAGATGTCTGTGTAACCTTTAGCATATGCCAGCAAGGTATTTAAAGAAATAGGCTCTCTCTTTAGGACCTATCTAGTAACCAGAGAAAGAAGTATCCCGAGTGTATCGACCACCTCATACGGGTAGTGGGGATTACAATTGGGATAGCAAGGTAATGTGTCAGATGAATATGGCACCCCCAAAATTGTGGCAAATTTTGTAGATAAAGGGCATAACTCTTGATGAGAAAATTAAAAAAAAACATGAAATTATAGGTTATCGAAGTGGGTAATAGCCTTTAGAAAAGACATATCAACCCGAACTCGTTGAAGGAATTTTAAGCCATTAAAAGGAACTAAAGTAAGAATTACCCAAGTAGAGGGGAGATTAAGGATTTTGTGAAGCTTCAAGATGAATTTGGCACCCATTGGAGCAAAAAAAGGGAAAGGACTCAAGTGGTAATCTAAGCATGGATTTATGACATTTAAAGGCCTTAGATCCAAAACGGCTGTTTCATAAAGCAAAATGACTATTTTGGGTCTCGTTGTGCCAAAATAGTTGTTTTAGCACAGGCCAAAATGGCCATTTTAGCCTTTGGCAAAATGTCCTTTTCACATGTCAAATGGCTATTTTAGCGAGGCCAAAATGACCGTTTTGCCTAGTTGCCTTTAAAAACCTCATTTTTTTCATTTTCTTTTCAATTTTAACATTAGCATTTTACCTTTCAAAAAAAAAGGAAAAAAAAAGAAAAATGCCTCCACATAAACAATAGAGTCGAGTACATCGCCAACCAGTCTTGACATAAGTGGTAATATTGGGTTGGCTAGATGCAAAAGAAACTGAGAGGTTTTGTCGCTTGGCATCGATCACTTTTATAGGGAGTTGGTATTTCTATGCTAGCACACTTAAGACTTGGGAGTGCTACCCAAAGCTGACCGATTATTAGCACAAGTGGGTTGGAGAGACTTTTATTTATAGCACCATTCCACATATCCTGAGGTGGCACTTCAGTTCTTAAGTACTCTACAGTACCATAAGGTGCATCCCTTTAACGAGACAACCATCTAGTTTGGGGTCCTTGGCACACAGTGTCAGATGTCCATCACATGTTTTTTAGAGATTTTTAAACTACCCACTGATGGCATTATGGAGATACTAGAGAGTCTTGTGATGCCCATCCTTCTAGTGATTGGAGCCATCGAATGAAGGGGTGCCACATGCCATGATATAGCACTTAAACTAATCATATAACATTTGAAACTTTCATATAAAGCTTTAATATGTCACATTCACATCATAGCACAACATTCACATGAATAATAAATAAATCATCAATTAAATGAAATCTTTTCATCATAAAATATTCAAGAGGTCTTACAAAAATTAGCTAAAGAAAACCTTTATTACAATCTTTCAAATAAATGCATTAAAAAGAAAATAAATAAAAATTTGAGATTTAAAATGCAAGTTGAAACATGAAATACATAAATGCTAGCAGCTTTTGGTCCCTACTTGTAATGCTTTCTCTTTTACACTCTAAGATCAACCTACATGTGGAAAAACCAACATGTTAAGCAAAACTTGCTTAGTGGTACATAAACCAACATGGTTACCTCTAAAGACACAAAAGGTTATAGCATCATATGAAATCATATCATCTCATCATTCATGTGCTATAACATTCACTTCCCATATAAATCATACTCACAATATGAATGCACTTACCTCACATACCATATAGGTGGATATATTTTGTATAGTTATACATTAAAAGTCATATCATATATAATACAATATCATGCATATACTTATTCATAGGAAATTGGTATAGAATCTATCACTTTACAGGTTGTGTCTTAATTGACTTGATTATGAATCACTTAAGCCGCATTCATATTACCATTGTTTATTTGTTAGATTATTAGCCTAATGTGTAATAGACTCACTAGACTAGATAATGGGCTATACGGATGCCTCTGGCTTATATGGCCGTACCCACAATAGAGTTGTACAATGTCTTTCACATGGACTTGGTGGTTGTACCCACATATACAGAGTTGTACAGTGTCCTCTATTTGGACTTGTTGGCTGTACCCACATATATAGAGTTACAGAGTTTGTGTAGTGATCTCTAACCTTATATGGTTGTATACATATATAGACTTATAGAGTTTGTGTAGTGATCTCTAACCTTATATGGTTGTACCCACTAGAAAAGTTTGCCATCGAGGCAACAGACAAAAATATGTAGTACTGCTAATCCCTATTGGCATGCCAACTATCTGAATGCTAATGCAAGTTTAGCAATACATGGGCACAAGGCTTATCTTATTAAGTTTATTTATTTTTATTCATCTTACCAAAAATAGGCCATCACATATGTCACATGTAGTTATATAGAATTCACATAATACTCATATTTCATAATGGCTTAAAAGTCTTTAGATACACTTAGCTTATATCAAGTCACTTATAGTGTCTTGTACACATATCTATCTTTGTTCATATATATTGAGTTCACTTGCTTGTCTTACAAGATTACATACCTTTATAGTTACATGAGGACATTATAAAATACTCAAAATATTGGACTTATAGTCAATGTTTATTCACATGTACATGGTACACGAGGTTTAACATGAATTTCATTAACATCATAGTGCTTTAGACCTTAAGTTTCAAAGAATATAGTCTCACATTCCAAGCCCAAAACCCCTTAATAAACTCTTGAAAATATACCTAAATGATGGCCAAAAGACACTTAAAATCATGAAAAAAATTTGGGTTGAAAAAGGTTCAAAATTTGTTTAAGAATTGAAAAAGATATAAAGAAAATACTATGTTGTTAATAGTGGTCAAAATAGGTCACAAGCGTGATCCCTTTGCGGATCACAATTGTGACCCCTTTAAAACTCTAGAAGCCTATATTTTAGCTCAGAGGGGTTACAGGTGTGACTTATAAAAAGGTAACAACCATAAGGCCTCATTTTCAGTAACAAATAATGCGATTTCTTGCAATTTTTGTAGAAAATTCATCCAATTTCAATCCCAAACCATGCAATCTTCAACATCAATTCAATCATAAACATTACAATGAATTATAAGCATAATTCCCATTAAATGCACATCAAATACACTTAAAACAACCCATAATTCATCATCAATTGATAAAAAATGTGGAAAATAGAAATTATGAACCTTAATATATATTTCTATCAAATTAAAGCGAACAACTATGATATTGTTTATGCATATGCACTAGAAATTATGTAAGGATGCAAAGAAAATTGATTAAAGCCTCGAATGTGTTTTCCTCTTGCTTTTGCCTTAGAGGATTCACCTCACTTTTCCTCTTCGCATGGATAGTAGAAGAAAACAACCTAAAAATCATAATCTTAAGCAAAAGATGAAAAAGGAATGATGCTTTTACCTTGATAAATTTTTGCTTGCTAAAGGAATTGAGAGAAAAATGTTGAGAGTGAATAGAGAGATAGGAAGATGAAGAAACATCATTTCTTTTCTTCCTTTCTTTCTTTCCACTTTACTATTTATACCCTCAAGCGAAGGGTCAAGATTAATCTTAACTTTTCATCCGATGGCTCAAATTCATCAAAATAAAAATATCACACTAATCCTTATGAAAAACATATGTCATATGGCTCTTTTCATCAAACTTGTAAAATTACTATTTTGGTCCCTAAAATAAAAAATAACTTCCAAGCCCAAAATTAGGATGTTACAAGTCTAGATGTCTAGTAGGCAACCGTCAGTTGTGTCGATACTTTCATAAAGCTAGCCATACGAAGGCTTCCTCCATCTGAGACCCACTTCATTAGTAATTGCACAGGGTCTCGACATTGTCCTAACTGGTGTGCAATGGCAGTGCCGGTTAGGTGAACTGGATCGAGCTGTATGGGCTTTAGGCTATGGAGCATAGTGTCTATTTCAATTTGATATTATTTATCTTGAAGCATCTTTACTGGGCTGGCAGGTTTCTTGATAAAGAAATCATGGTTAGAGTTGTCATCGTAGCTAACTTGGTAGGAGTTGGCATCAATCCAGATCACATGGGCACTCCTATTCAGTAACAAATTTGGGTCAATTAGGAGACTTATTTTGCCATCAAAATTGTGACTCTTGATTGTACATGCCCAGCGGGATACTTATTCTACACACTTGAGGAGTTGGCGAAGCAGGATGAGACACAATCTTTAGGTATGTACCCGGAGGATGCCTAGTTTACCATCGATTTGGACTAGCTGCTTGATGATGATATTGGTCCTACTAGTCCACCTAGGCAACAATGATAATAAATTGATAAGGTGGGACCATCCTCTTTAGCACCACCCCCACCATCATTTGAGACCTTGTTAAGGAGCATGGAGACTAGGATACTAGAGTAAATCCACCTCGTCCATATGGATCTAGGAGTGAGGATCAAGGATAGACATCATGAGCTGGTTGCCCAACTCGACTCCTTGGAGGCCGAGTTCTAGAGTCTGTGATTGAGATAACTGCCTCCTTCTTAGCTTTACTTTTGCTTTTTTTTATGCATCTATACATATTAGCTTAAGACACAAAATATTATACTTAAAGCTTTTATTTATGAAATTGTTAATTTTTTTGTCATATTTTATTCATTGCATTTATCCATTTGTACAAGCATAAATAAATACAAATAAATAAATAAATCAGCATAATAATAATACATGATGATAAAATGCAAAAGACGTCTAGTTATTAAAAGAAATTGAAAGATAAACAATTTCATATGATATAGCCATGACCTAAATAAGATATACAGTCACACACAACAAGCATCAATGTTATAAATATAATAAAATGACTAACACACTTCAACCTTTTTCTCACAGGGGGCAAGCAAAGTTCTATGTGCAACATCACAAATGCTGAATCGACAATAGTCCACTACCATTTCCTCAGTTGTAGGGGGTAATGATAGTGACATAGTTAATAAACAAAAGAAAAAAGAAAAATTCATTCAAATGTATCAAGGTTAGATACAATGGCTTGCCCTATCTGAACCAATAACAACTTTAGATGTAATGTCTCTAGCACGATCTAAAGAAAAGAAATCAAGTTTAGGCATAATGTCTCTAGCATTGCTTAAATGAAAACAACTTTAAGTACTACCTGGATCATAACAACATCATGTGAAATGTCTCTAACACTACCTAAATGACAACAACTTCGGGTGCAATGTCTCTAGCACTGCTTGAATCACAATAACTTTGCGTACAATGTCTTTAACACTGCCCAAATCACATTAACAATAGGTGCAATGTCTCTAGCACTACCTGAATGATAATAACTTTGGGTGTAATGTCTCAAGCACTATCGGAATCATATCAAATTTAGGTATAATGTCTCTAACACTGCTTGAACTAAATCAATTGTAGGTGCAATGTCTCTAGCATTGCCTATATGACAATAACTTCGGGTGTAACATCTCAAGTACTACCTGAAATATATCAACTTTAAGAGCAATCTCTTTAGCACTAATTATATAAAAATACTTCAGATGCAATGTTTATAGCACTATCTACAGAAAAATTAATAGTAGGTGTAATGTCATTAAACACTACTCAAAATAATATCGGATCACTTACAAAAAGGGTCACCCTATAAAGTACACGTCTCTTTCTTTCTAAACTTTAGGTCATCTCACACACTCTATATTTGCCTCTCCAAAGTTAGGGGCAACCGTAGACATTGGGTTTCTAAGGCTCCCAAGTTCGGATTGCCTAATGATGAAAAAAGGACAAAATTTTGATAAATAAGGATGTCAATGTCTAACTTAAAGATCTCAAAGTTTTTTAATTAATTTTTAAATATAAAGCTTTTTTGGGACCCAAAAATCTTGTGGTGCGACTTGAATTGCAAGAAAAATAGGCATTTGTGGTAGGCTGAGGGCTAGGGCTGATAAGCTTAAGCCCGATGCCCAACACTAATGCCATAAAGGGTGCGGGGGGCAAAGCCCTATGGTACGGAGCATTTAAAAAGGGAAAAAATGTTTTAAAATTGAAAAAAAATTGCATTTTTACAAGTTTTGGGTCACTAGGAAAAACTGCATTGTTTTGTCCTAAAATTACTGTTTCATGCTTCACTGAAATGGCCGTTTCATGGATCCATGAAATGGCCATTTTACCTCAAAAGATGACATTGTTTTGTCAAAGAGGCAAAATTTGTACAGGAATCCTCTTTAGGTGAAATGGCCATTTAAGTGCAAAACGGCCATTTCATTGCCTAAAGTAGCCATTTTGTATCTCGATTCGCATGTATATAAGGCAAACCCTGTGTTAGTCTTAGAGGTTGAATTTTCTCAATAAGTGCACACCTAAAAGCTTAAAAATATTTTCCAAGCCCTAGTTTTATAATTTCAGATGGATTTTACACCATTTTATACATCTTTTTTGAGATCTTTTCCTAAAGGCAATTAGACACGTTGGGTTGACCAATTTTTCTTCTTCTTCTTTATTTTTCTTTTTCTTTTTTACATTCATCTACTAGTCAAGCATAGTCCTCTTTTGTTATATTTTATTTGTTGTCCATTTACCAGTTAAATGAGGTAACCTTATTTTATTTGGGTACTTATCTACCAGTTAGATTTAGTACCCTTATTCTATCTGTCTGTTATTAATATGTTGTTTTGTTTTATTTTTTGATTTAATGATTATTTATCTTATTTTTACATGTTATTTATTTATTCATTTGTTTTTATTTCTTTACTTTATTTCCTTTTTATTATTTATTCTTTCTATCGATTTCATCATTCATTTCATACTAATATCATGTTACTGTTGTGATGGGAGTTATATGAGATCTATCAAGCTTTTATTTAATCTATTTTTTTCTCATGTCTAACATCTAGTGAAGTTAACCCTTTTGTTATTTTTTCTCCTTTTATTATTTATTTATTTATTTATTTATTATGTCTAACTTTTTTCTTTTTTGTTCTCTCTTTTTATTTTATTTATTTTTATTATGTTTTTATTCTATTAGACTGTATTTTTTTATTATTTCAATGTAATTTTATTTTTATTCAGTTAGAATATATTTTAGAAAATTTCCATGTAATTTTTATTTTCTTTTTAGGTTAGAATGCATTTTAGGTAATTGCTATGAAATTTAATTTTCATTCCAATTATTTCTTTATACATTATGTGAATGTTGTAATAGGTAGAAAATAATTTTTACATGTTATAAAAAATAACCAAATCATTTTATACCTAATTAACTGGTGTTTTCCTAATAAAATGGGTTTTGATTTTTCTTTAATAGAAGGCACAAATAATAAAATCTATTTTCATAAGTTGACATATGAGAACTAAAGTTCTCAAAATAATCAATTACCCTATTTGATGTATGATATTCTTTAATTTCAAGCATTTTATTTATTTCTGTAAATATATTTTGTTATTCCTTTATGTGAATATGTGATTTATTTTAAGCTTAAAACCTGCTTGAGAAAAAGGATAAAATTATAAATTTAATCTGAATTTTCGTATTAACTTGAGGTATAAATAAGAGTAGGGTTCCGAATCACTCTGGTTTTGGCACTAAAAGGCATTTTGCAAGTTCGATTGGGTGGTGACTCCTACCTTATGGTGCCTAACTCGCTCTTTCTAAGCTAATTAGATAGAAATAACTTGGGATTCCTTTAATTTCTTCTCATCTTTTAGAGCTTGTAGAGTGAGATTTAAGTTGAGTCTTTGGTTATTTTGGTCTGACTAGCCTTAAAAAGGAAAGGTAAACACTACAACAAAAAGAAGATATTAGGAGGAGTAAGTATAGAAAGGAAAAAAAGAGAAGTAGATAATTAAAACTCACTAGAAATTAGGGGTGGTATTTGGCCTTTCAGAAGATAGAAATAAGACAAAACCAACTCAGCTAAACAAGGGAGTTTTTGATGCTATCTAATAAAGTGGCTTTGTAATTTTGAACAAGAGCATATTGGGAAGTGAAGTCCTTTATGTGGATGACCCATTTAGTTCGATGAATGGGAAAATTTTCCCAACCCTTTCTATATTTAAAAAATAAGAATTTTTCTTTCCAACCTTTGATAGAAGTGTTCAGATTGAACAAAGATAAGTCGATTCACGTAGTTAAATTTATAAAGGACTCTATTTTGTGAGAGAGATAATAAAAGCAACTAAATAGTTTGAGTGAAGGCAGGATTCAAAATTGTGCACAGATAGTCATAAAACATGCTAAAATAGCCCAACCATTTGGATGAAGTTGATTAAGAGCAAAATTATAAGACGTTATGATAGATGTATAGAAGGGATAAAAAAAGGGCAGAGGCTATACTTAAAAAAGGATTCAAAGAGAGTAATAAAATTGTTAAAAGGGCCATCGACTATAGTGGTATCAAGAGATTGTTTGACTATGATGCAATCAGTAGAGATATCACATTGATCTCTAAAATGGGTAAGAGATTTGATGATAGATTTAGAATGAGCAAAGAAAAAACTTAGTAAAGGGACAAAAATAGATGAAGGAAAAGGAACGATAGAGCTCAACTTTTTAGGAATAGGAGCTCTAGGGCAGAGTTTGGATGAACATGTCATTTTTGAGGAGTCAAAAGAAGAGGTTGAAGGTCTTGAGGATTCAACATTAATTGGTTGATCACATGAAAAAGACATTCTATAGATAAGTTCTAAGTACTTACTTGACATAATGAAAATGGGATAATAGGATGCTAAGGAAATGAGATGTGGAAGTTAGGGTGGAAAAGACAACCATTTATAAGTTTAAAAAGACATAGTAATAGGCATAAAAAAATCAAAAGGTCAACTTAATAAATGTAAACACCAGCTATTAGTAATAAATCCAATTAAAGGTTGTAAGTCGAACATCTATTCGAAATATCAAAAGGAGCAAATGATAATGCCTAAATGAAATAAACCTATTCACAATAGAGTTCTTACATGAATAAGGATTAATGAATAAAAGGAATAAATATCCTATATGGACAAGAAGATATAATCCCACAAAAATAGGGATACCTCTAGTAATGGGGTAAAAAAGAACCTATAAAAGGGGTGAAAGCTTAGAATTAGGTACACAACCTAATTTAGTCATTAAGAGGCTTTTCTCTCAACTACCTAGCTAACTTAAGCATTAGAGGGCTAATCCTGAGAACATTGGGAACAAGATTTCATTTGTTTTGTAGGTCAATAGTGTGACAGCCCTTCCTAGTTCAGTCTTTGAACCCAATAAAGAATATCACATAGCTTAAAATCTAACTTACGTATATACTGGTTTGGTTATTTGGGGTTTTGGTGTCAAAAATTTAGCAGCATAATGGCTATCTGGTGACATTATCCCAAATTAAACATGTGGGAAAAACACTTCTAATCATATACAACATCTCCACACATCTTAACATGATCCTCTTGATTATCCCATCATATATCTTAACTCAATTGTTGACAAACTACATACACACACACACACCACTTTAACATGCATACGATCCAACATAAACAACCATACATAAGCCATCAACAATTAAACATTAACATCACAATTATAAATTAATTTTTTTCATACTACCAAACCAAAATTAATCCAAACAATCCCATAATACATACTTCATAAGATCAAAATCTTTAATATGAAATACATATAAGCTTTGGATCTAAACATCAAAACTTTAAAACTTTACATTAAAGCCATCCCATACAAAAGCTCCTCTAGCCTTTTCACTTATCAAAAAACCTATAACCTTTAATCCTAATTCATTTCCTCATTAGTTTATCCACTAATAGTCAAATTTACATGTATAATGTATTATAAGACAAATAATAAGGCACCATATCATTCTCATAGCATTAAACATAGACAAGGCTTAGTAACATACAATTTAAAGTATACTCGTATTTATGTTCATATCCTGTCATTCAAATATTCATTTGATTACAATATGCATACTCTAATTTCACTATGCGATTTAGCTACAACACTATTCATAAGCATATAACTAATCATTTAACGTGTCATATGTGTTATAAAATTAAGCATCTAATTAATAACATTGTACATCATTCATTCATTTATGTTCTAACATGTTCATATACTATTATCTCATTTTGATTTACATATTTAAGACTACAGTTTATGTGATAATTATCCATTTTGCCCATATATAAGAACCAAAAACCCAAAACTAGATATCAGGAATCAGTGATCACAAAGGTCTCATACAGTGACCTGTAGGTCTCAAGATGGTGACTTATAGGTCTCAATTCAATTTATAGCCTAAAGGCATACACAGTGGTTCATTAACCTTAATAAGATGACCCAAAGGTCTTAAACAATGACCCATAGGTCTCAAATGATGACCCAAAGGTCTCAAAAGCATCGAAGTGCCCTAGTAGCTACTCTCTTTAGTTAATCCATCAACCTAACTAAGTTAGGTTGTCTAGATATATAGGCTATCACCAATTAGCATTTGGTTTCACCTTATTAAAGTTGCTTAAGTAGATTCTAGATTTAGTTGGTCAACAAATGACCTTAGGGGAATTTAAGTTTGTTCAATTTTTTAGTTCCATTTATGTTATCATACATGCTTCGATACAATGTTACCCACTATATCATTTACATTCTTTAATTCATGTTTAAAACCATCATCATAATTCATATGCATATATCCTTGCTTTAATATCCACGTTCATCATACTATATCAAAGTGGTTTATAATCCATTATGTCAACTCTCCATATGTGCTTAGACCTTTCGGCTATAAATGCAACTTCATATATCCAATTATGCATTTTTATACTATATCATAAAGCATAACATTATTTACACTTGTCATACTCATATAATTCTTTTTAAGTATAACAAATACCTATTAGTCTTAAACCATCATTCCAAGCTATAACATATTCATGATACCAATACAAGTTAAAATGTAGATAATACTATTAAAGTATAATGTCAATACATATCATCCTTCACTCATTATATATGATTAGGCCATTTAACCATAAAAAAGCCCTGATGCATAAACGAATCAATTATGATCAAAAGCACATAATATATCATCATTCATATTGTATAGATCATTTCATTAGCAAATTACTAACTTGGCATTCTATAATGGCTATATCAATATGTTATGATATACATAGCAAAATCATCATGTTATCGTAACCTTCAGTCAAATACATGCACACTTGTTAATTTACCATACACTATATGTTCACAACTATTTATAATTTCATCATAGCTTATCATTCATTTATCTTATAATTATGGATATATTATTATATTATTATCAATACACCTTTTTATGTCAAACTACACTTCATACCAATTCATTCATATATCATATTCCCATGTCTCATTTCAAGTATAATTTAAATGTACCATAAATAATTCATTGCCCTAAGCTCATAGTGACAGTAAGAACCTCACAAAAACTTTTAACCATAAAAGATACATAACCAATTCATTTCTTTATTACCTTCATTCTTATAATCATAGTTAACAACATGCATTATCTATTCATTACATAACTATATATAATTAAATTATGATTCACACACCTAATATGTATATTCATAACTTTCATCTCAAAAATCATACATGTACTATTAATTTGATACTAGCAACATATAAACAAACATTTCATCAATATATATTTAATAATGCCAAATATGAGCTTTGATAGACACATATATACACATATTATAATTTAAAGTTTTATTAGATACACTGACTACTTATGCTGAATTACTTCTTCAAACTCTAATCTTTTCCATCTACCACCTTTGTTTCATCTTTTATTCATTCGAGAGTTCTTCCATGTCACACATTCTGACCGGATTAATTCCTTTATCAAACATAGCAAAAACAACTTGGTTGTTTCAATTCAAAACTAATTCAACCTATCTCACAAGCCGAATGGTGGTCATACAAAGCATAAAATCCATATACATATCAATATAGTCTCTAAATAATTTCTTAACTTATAAAACTTAAATTTTAAGTTAAATCCTTACCATAATAGCTACTCAAATCCAATTTAGCAGATATCCACCTCTAAAACTTTGAAATATCCATTCTTTTCTTTATCTTTGCCTTAGCTAAATTCCTACTATCACACCTTACAAATAATAAGAAATTGCCTTCTCTCTATTGGTTTCTAGAATAAGGATAAGGGTTAAATCCCTTCTCATCTGAACTGCTACACAACCTTCATCACCAAGGAGTTCCTTTTTTGCTGCTGCTATTTGCTATTAAAATGAACAAAAATAGCTGTTGTCATTTTGCAGTAGACATATAACACACGTACTCTTGTATGTTTCTAACACCAAAATCTACTGCAATAACCTTTGTTTTGACATCCTAACTCTAAACCACTCTTGAATAGCCAACATATTACTCATTTCTAACAATAGTAATAGACTATACCAAATTTCAATAAAAAATCTCTTTGTAACCACAATGTCATTGAAAATCATAAAAATCATCTATGAGCTAACTCATTCTTTGAAAAAGAATAAATGAATCAAATAGGAAAGAGATCGGCAATATTTACCTTTGTCGAATGTTGCCAATCACCATTGTTTCCCCTATATCATTCATAGTACTAGTGTAATGCCTTTTGTCTCCTTTTTTACTTTTATTCCATTCATAATTTCATCGTTTCTTTGAGCTAAACAAACCAGACATCTTTCTCTTTCTCTTCCCTTTTTTTTCTTTTTCTTCCTTCCCAATCTTATTTCTTTTACTTTTTCCTTATTCTTATTTTCTTTTTTTCCTAGCTAGCAGTGTCGCTAGCCCCTAGCCTCATCTCTCTCTCTCTTCGTCGTCTTTCTCACTATCGCCTTCTTCTTTAACTTTATATCTCCTTCTCCATTTTGTGCTTCTTTCCTTTTTTCTTGTCTTCTTTTTAATTCATTTTTCTTTCTTTATTTCTTCTTTAGTTCCTTTTCATTATGTGGCTACCCTCTTTTTATGATTACATGAAAATATCTTGGTAAAAATGCCTTTTTAAACCCTCATTCTTTTAATTATTGTAGTTATATCCTTTTTCTCTTTTTAACTTATTGCATTCCTTAAATTTTATAAGTTATTCTTGATACTCAGAATCCTGAGTTTATCTTCAATAACTCCTTAAAGTATTTGAATATTATCTCATGGGATTTACGAGTCCATCCATAAAAAACACATAAATATTAGTTCAACTTTAAAATAATTAAACTACCGTAAAACCCTCTTTTCTCTTTGTAGTTAACCCCTTCTCGTTTTGCCTAATTAATGTGCCCTGGTTTTTGGACACTATACATGAACTCGAAAAACACCATTTGAAAATCCCAAGAATTTTGAGATGTTACAACTAGCAGTCAATCAATTCATCATCAGCTGGTAGCCGAAACGAATGTGAAGCAAATAAGCCTAAGGTAATTCCATACTTATCAACAATTATTTATTATCTTGTTAACAAAATAGTTATTGATATAATATTTGTAACTTTTTAATTTTTTTGTGATATATTAAATTTAATATGATTTATATAAGAAATCTTCTAAAATCATATTAATTAATTTATCAATAAAAAATTCAAGAAGTCTTTTTACGTTACATGACTTACAATTATTATTATCATGGTGAAAATTTAGATTATTTTTGGTAAATTTTTAATTCCATGCATGAATATTTATGTATTGTGCATTATATTTTGTTTTGACTTTTGAAAAATCAAGTATTAAATTAGCAAAAATTTGTGTTTATTTTGAAAATTTTCATAATTTTTTAGACTTCTAGATTATTCTTTTTTTTTTTTATTTTAAACCTTTCATAGGTCAAAATAATTTTATTTATTTATAATTGTCCAAAAAATTTTGAATATTTTTTATATGTTTAAACAAATATATAAACATTTATATTATTTATTATAT
>CANXYI010408594.1:0-15536 GCA_948208565.1 Hura crepitans | reverse complement strand
ACTTCTACTATAGAATTTTTGCATAGAATAATTAAACACACACATTTTTCTTCTTCTTGCTTCATCTACTTGTAATTCCTACTCACACCTGGAATTATAAGTTGATCTTTTTTGAAAACTTCTTATGTGGATTACCTTGGAAGTGTTCCTTAAAAAGGATCACTGTTGTTTGTGACAACCTGAGGAGAAGAGCTCACGAAAGGAACTTGCTATAATTTTTTACGATAAATCATGAAACACTACTAGATTTAATATTTAGGATGAATTTTAAATCATCCAAGTCCACTATCATTTCTAGTTTCTCTCAAAATTTTAATTTTTTGCTACATATTATAGAGAAAAACCTATATTAATAAGATATGATTTTGAACCCTTTCTGGGCAAAAGATCAATTGTCCTAGTGTAGAGCCAAGTGGCAACCCCAAACACTAACTGCCTTGTACCCAGTAAAATACAATAAATCTACAATAGCAACTCCATTGGGACTAAGAATTGAAACTAAAAGTTCTTAAATAATATGCCTTCCAAATATTCTAAATTTTATATATCCCATGCATTTCATCTTATATACACTATGTCCCTTTTTACCTTGGATGGTGTTGCGAATCATAACCCCATTTTTCATTCAAGAATGGGGAATTGCTAGCATATCCATCACTCACAAGCCTTGTACCTTTGGGTATATAGAATGATGAACTAATTGGTCACTATTATCCTTGATTAGAAGGACCTATTAGGAGGGATCCCTACTTATGGGAGCCATAAAAGCCTTTTAGACAAAACCATAAGCCCATATAATCTAGCTTAGCAACTTCCTCTAGGTTGTATGACCTTAAGTGTTTATGATTGCATTATGACTATTATATAGGCCTGTTACATTTAACCTTATTTCAAGTGGGGCCAAGCCTATTGTGCCTTTTTTTTAGAATAGGCCTAGCCTAATTTCAACTCAAACAAGATTTAAGTGTTATAGGCTATTGCCTTTCCATGCGCTTTAAATATGAGAGATTATTTAGGCCTGATAAAGCCCATAATCGAACTTATACATTCCTCAATAATGCTTAGGTAATCCCACCTCGGAAAGAAATGACCTAACCATATGTGCAAGAGAAATAAGGTTAGAAGGTCTTTTACATGTGTTTGTCCTTATTACATCACATACATGCATCCCATGCATACTATGCAACATTTACATCCTGCATTGTTAATATATTGGTCATACATTATTTCTAACCCTTGTCTTAACAACCATCATTGATCCCTCATTCATTGCCTAGTGAAAAAGAGTAAGTAAGCAATTTAATAGAACTAGCAATCCACTACCAATCTAACTAAGAAGAGGAACTATGTCTGCTAATGAGTTTGTCACCAAATATATGTTGATGAAGGCTATGGGTGAGATGGAGAAGAGGATGATAACAGCTATCACTAATGCGCTATCCAGTGTACACACTCAAAAGGAGGTGGGCTAGACTTCTACCACCCACAAGGGAAAAGAGGTGTTAGATGTAAATGATGATTAGGTCTCAGATAAAGACATCCCTTTGGTTAAGAAGTCTTATAATAAAGTCCCTCTGCCTAAGCCAACTAAAGATGACCAAATTAAAAAGTTGAATAAAAAGATGAAAGCCATGAGCAAGCTTGTAACTAGGGGCAAGGATATCGACCTAGATGATATTAGCTTGAGGCCAGGCCGCACTCTACCCCACAAATTTAAAATGCCAAATTTAAGCAAATTTAATGGCATTATTGATCTAAGAACCCATCTAAAGCAATATGTAGCCATTATAAGGGCCATTAGCTTGTTTGAAGATCAAATTATAAGCATATTCAGCATGTCTCTTATAGGGCAAGCCTTGGATTGATATCATTACCAAGAAAGAAGGGTTAAGGAAGATTGTGGTGAACTAGCACGAGTATTTAGCAAGCAATACTCTAATAATGCTAGCATTAAGGTGACATTGAATGATTTTGAATTGGTAAGGCAAAAGCCTCATGAAACATTTTTAGATTATCTTGAAAGGTGGAAGGCTAAGGTACTAAAAGTGACAAACAAGCTAGAAGACATAGACTAGATAAAGATATTCATTAGAAATGATAATGGCTACATGAATAGTAGGCTCATAGCCAAAGGTATCACCACTTAAGAGCAGCTAAAAGACATTGCCATTGACCTAGAAGTAGCTTATCAAAACAAAGGATTTAAAAGATCACGTAATACAAGTTATTTAAGTAATAATGTTGGCGACACTACCAAAACCGCATATGTGAATACCATGCAAGGAAAGCACTACTCTAATTTAGGGAAGTCATTATCTGGTGTTTGAAGAAGTTGGTAAAAGAAGGAAAATTGCAACCTCTCCCACCTCAACCACAAAATGGTTTATTGCCTCCCAATCATAGGCTTAACTAGTATTGCGCCTACCATCAAAGAACAAGCCATCTTATCAACAACTACAAGCTTCTTAGGAAAGCTATACAAGATCTTATAAACATCAAGTAGATACCTAACCTAAAAGCCAACTCAAGCCCACTTCCTAAACATCAAACCTCATACCATCTTAAGTTTGAGTTACTCAAAAAATATATGCTAAGGGACATTTATAGATCCTATCATAAGATAAGTAAGGGGGTGAGAGCAAGTGAAGCTATTCTTTTAACTAGGTTTTAGGATAGTGAGAGTGAAAACGAGCTTGGGGAGAGCAAGAACTTTTAGGATGGATCTTCTAATGAGAATTTTGAAGAGGGTAAGAGAGAATAGGTTAGGGTTGAGGGAGAAATAGTGGAAAGAGTTGATAAAAATGGTCAGATCCTTTATGAAGTTGAAGTCAAAAAAAGATGAGAACAATGAGGTACTCAAGTAATTAAAGAAGACACTAACCCATATAAGCATTTGGGACTTACTAATGTCTTCCCAAGCCCACAGGTAGAAAATGGTTGAAGCTCTAGGACTATTTTCAGTATCCACTACCACTACCCTTAATGAACTAGTCCAAGTCATGAAAACTGGGAAGACTGGACTTATCACCATTTTAGATGAAAACCTACCCCTAAATGGAATGGAACATAATTGGCCTCTCTTCATTAAGGCCATGGTGAATGGAAAAAAGATAGGATGTGCTATGGTAGATGATGACTCATTATTATATGTATGCCTAATTAAGATCTTGGCAAGCTTAGGTACAAAAAAAAAAGAAGATTTACTGCCCTCCAAGGTCACCATTAAAACCTATGATGATATGAGAAGATAGGTTGAAGGCTTCTTCACTACTAAGGTCCAAGTGGGGCCTATTATTAATCAAGTTGAGTTTACAATGATCGACATTCTAGCCACATTCTCAGATTTACTAAGAAGACCTTGGTTTCACAAGCTAGGAGGAGTCCCTTATACACTACACCAAATGATAAAATTCCCTTATAAAGGTAGCATAATCACAATCAAGGCTGAAGTTGATCATGTAGTATCTACCCATGCCATTGTGAACCAACAATTTAATAGGTTTCATGTTGCAGGTATATATGAGGATTATATGGACCCCATAGTGTTTAAAATCATGAAAAAGATTAACTTCCTCCTAAGGGTTAGGCTAGGCAAAAACCTTTAAAGGATAATAGAGCCATTAAAGATTAGGAGTTAGAAAGATACTAAAGCATTAGGATATGACCCAAGTCTAGAAGGCAGCCTAAAGTAGAAAGGGAATAACTTGAGTGATCATTTTGTGAAGCAAATAAAGACTAAGTATGATGGGACTTTAGAGCCAATAGTAATAATCAGTTTCGATAAGCCTAGATTTAAGATCTTTGCAAACATCATGGATTGGGAGTTAAGGGACCTAAAGCAAGTTCAATAGGAAGATGATATCTTTCCAACCATCATAGCCACTAAAGAGATCTATCCAACTTTAGTTGAAGACGTACCTAATTTAGATAGTGAATTATTTATTAATGAATTTTATATATATGACCTCTTTGAGGTGTACAGTTATCTTTCTAATAAAGAGAATAAGGAGTTTGCTTATTTGTGTGATGTTTTTCCTAATGATAGCATGCATTCAAATGGTCATTACATGAGCAACTTTGACATTAACAGTGTTAAAATTAACCCGTTTAATCTTGGTACAAATGAACATCCTAAAAATATATTAATTGCCCATGATACTACTACTGATAAGAGAGAAAATTTTGAGAGATTATTGGAAAAATATGAAATAATCTTTGCTTAGAATTATGAAAATATGCCTAGTATTGATCAAGAGGTAGCTGAGCATGTTATCTCGAACTAATACCACATTGCTCCAGTCTACCAAAAGCTTAAGAGGATGAGACTAGAATAGGTTGAGAAGGTTAAAGAATAGGTCATTAAGCTGCTAGAAGCCAAATTCATTAAAGAAATGGTCTTCCTTACTTGGTTAGCCAACATTGTCCATATACCAAAAAAGGATAAAAGGGTTAGGACATGTGTGGATTACCAAGACTTGAACAAGGCATGCCCTAAAAATTACTTCCCTTTACCTCACATTAATGTGTTGGTGGATAGTGTAACCATGTTAGCCATGTATTCTATTATTGATGGATTCTTAGGGTATAACCAAATCCTTATAAAGGTAATAGACAAGTGAAAAACAACCTTTATAATGGAATAGAGAACCTATTGCTATAAGGTAATACCCTTAAGACTAAAGAATGCAGAAGTAACATACCAAAGAATGGTTACTAAACTCTTTCATAACATGATGCATAAGAAAATAGAAGTCTATATAGACGACATGATGGTTTAATTCATAGAAAAGGAAGGACATTTTGTAGCATTAAAAAAGTTCTTCTAAAGGTTAGATCAATTTAACATGACACTCATCCCCAAGAAGTGTGTCTTTAGAGTAAAGTTAGGGAAATTGTTAAGATTTATGGTTACCAAGAATGGTATCAAGGTAAATCCTGATAAGGTGAAGGCAATCCTAAAAATGTCCACTCCTCAAACAAAAAAAAATATAAGAGGATTCTTTGGAAAGCTGCAGTATATTAGCATATTTATAGCTAAGTTGACATCTTTCTATGAACCCATATTCAAGCTACTATGAAAGGACCAACTATGTGAATGGAACGATGATTGTCAAAGGACATTTGAAGCTATCAAATAGTATTTAACTAAAAGTCTAGTCTTGAAACCACCCAAACCAAGGAAAACCTTAATCATATACCTTGCAGTGGAAGAGACCTCTATAGGGGCCCCCATTGCATAAGTAAATAAGTTTAGAATAAAGTATATAGTCTAGTACTTAAGCAAAAAGTTACTCCAATATGAGCAGAAGTATGTGGAAGTGAAAAAGATATGCTATGGAGTAATTTGGGTTTCTAAGAAGCTACATCACTATTTTCAATTATACAAAGTGGAGGTAGTAGCTAAACATGACCTTTTGAGGTATCTACAGACTGCACCATCTTTAGTAGGCAAAATAGGCAAGTGGATTATATTACTGAAAGAGTTCAATATCTTTTATATGACCTAAAAGACAATCAAGGGGTGAGCAATAGCTGACTTTCTCGCACAGTAGCCAATTGAGACCAAAGAAGAAGAATTCAAATTTCTAGATGAATACTTAGGGGCAATATCTAAGGAAGGATGGAAAATGATATTTAATAGGGCAATGAACTAAAAAGGAGTAGGTGTTGGTGATTAATTACCAAGCTAAAAAATGAACAAATGTTATTTGCAAGAAAGTTAGACTTTCTAGCCACTAACAATGTTGCTAAATATGAAGCATGTATCCACAATATCGAGATCTTATTCCAACTAAGAGCAAAGACAATTGATGTATATATGGATTCTATGTTAATAATGCAACAGGTGAAAGGTAACTAAGAGGTTAAAGATGAAAATCTCGATAAGTATGTCAGAATAGTCACAGACTTGTTAGAGGCATTCGATAGGTGTACCTTCTATCACATTCCAAAGGAACAAAATTAGGTAGCCAATGCCTTAGCAACCCTAATGTCAATAGCTAATCTAACTAAGAAGGGCTTACTAAAGCCAGTGTAGTTCACTAAGTTAAGATTTCCAACATACACTGGCTTAGTGAGCACTATAGAGGTAGAGACAAGTAATAACTTGCCTTAATACTATGACATTCAAACATACTTAAAGACTGAAGGATACCCGAAACATGTAACTAAAAAGGATAAGAAAGTGCTATGAATATTATCTACTCAGTTCATTTCCTTCCAAAGAATGCTATACAAAATCCACTTCGACAGTGTCTAACTCAAGTGTGTGGATAAAATAGAAGCCTAGAAAATACTAGTAAAATTACATGAGGGTACATGTGGTCCACATATGAACGGGAGAAACCTAGCAAAGAAGATTATGAGACTAGGGTACTACTAGTTGACCCTGGAAATGGACTATTATAGCTTTGTTAAGAAATACCGTAAGTGCCAAATCTACACTGATTTGAGTCACTTACCACTAACTGAATTAATCAACTTGTCTTCTTCATGGCCATTTTTTACATGAGGAATCAACATAATAGTAGAAATAAAGCCATCAATAGTGAGAGGTCACAAGTACATAGTAGTGGTAATTGATTACTTTTCAAAGTGGGTAGAAGCTGAATCTTTCAATAAATTAAGGGCAAGACAGATGGCTAAATTTATTGAAAGAAATATCATCTATAGGTATGGACTACCATAGTAAGTGATTTTAGATAATAGAGTACAGTTCCAAGTTAAAACCAAGTAGCTCTTGTAAAAGTATGGGATCAAGAACCATAAATCTTCCCTCTATAAGCCTCAAGCTAGTGTTGTAGTAAAAGCAACTAATAAAAATGTCAAGAAAATTTTGCAAAAAATGATGGTTACTTACAAGGATTAGGCAAAAATGTTGCCTTTTGCACTTTAAGGCTACAAGACGATTGTTAGAACTTCAACAAATGCCATACTCTACTCATTGGTGTATGGAATGAAAGTTGTATTACTAGTAAAAATTAAAATTCCTTCATTTATAGTAGTCTTGGAAGAAAAAGTGCCAAGAGTTGAATTGATAAGGACTAGATATGAACAGCTGGTATTAATTGATGAAAAATAGCTTAAAGCTCTATATCACATGCAGCTATACCAAATTTGCTAAGGCCTATAACAAGAAAGTCAATCCTAGTTCTAATCAAGAAGGTGATCTTCTCTTAAAACAAACCAGGCCTCTATTAATAGACCCTGAAGGAAAATATAAGCCTAACTAGGAAGGTCCATACATGGTAAAGAAGGTAATCAACCATAGAGGTGTCAAAATCTTAGATTTAGAAGGTAATGAGTTCTCAAAACCTGTGAACATAGATAAGTTGAAGAAATATTTCTATTAAAAAAAGGGGCAACTTAAGAAAAAATTAGGACACCCTGATGAGGTGAAAACCTAAAAATAGGCACTTCATACAAAACTAAAGGGAATAGAGAGAAAATATCCAATCAAGAAAACCTAAAAATGCTAATTGGTAATGGTAGTATTATCAAAGGGCAATAAATATATTTACCAAGATTAAGCAGGTTAGGCATGAATACAATTAACGTAAAAAATGCTCAGTCATGATCATAAGTATGCAAACTTCCATCTAGTGAGAAACATTATACAAATTACTGAACTCTAAGAGTTTAGATATAAGTTTTCTTTCTAGATAGAGAAGATGTATCCTCATTCTTTCTCTTTAGTACAACTGTCCTGTTGTCTCTTAATGTACTAATAATCTAGTCATTGTAGTGATAATCTGTACTTATATTACTAGCTTCATAATCAAGTACATACTTTAGCATAAAACACTATCCCTATAAGTCTAGGTAAAAGTGCAAGAAATGTCATGTTTGAAAGCCTAAAGGTTTAGGAGGGACTCGCTACATCAAGAAAAACTGTCACTGAATTTGATACAGGATATAAAATGTTGTATGCCTCTATCCAATTAATGGAACATAGCCTGAATGATAAGATAGATAAAAGTGAGAAATCTTCCACTAAAGACACATCCATCGAATCTCAGTAACCCCATTAAGCCATCCAGTCCATAGCTTCAATGTGCTAAATATTCTCTCTATTCTCTTTTCACAATAATGATTCGAGGCATATCTAATTCAAATCTTCTCAAGAGGCACAGCAAGCAATTTTAATTTCTCCTATAACCATATCTTTAAAAAAGCCACTAGGTTGGAAAATCTAAAAAGGACCACCTAAGCAAAAGTTAGGCAAATCCATTAGTGTGAAAACCCTCATGGGCATGCTAGACAAAAATTAGGGTAAGGAAAATAAAACATAGAGGGAAAACCTAAATGAGCTATCTAAATAAAGGAACTAACCTGTAAAAGCAGAGGACTTCCAATAACAAAATTGACATCACCTTTCTTTAAGGCATCCAACCTTTAGATGGTCTTAGTAACAATAATGCTAAAAGGATTATTCCTAGAATAGACTCCGATTAGAATTTGAAGTATCTTATAATCGCAACACTTTTTCTCATAAGTGACCACTAATAAGTCACCAAGTATGCACAACAAGATACACTTCACCCATTCTACTAAACTAGGTGGAAGTTAATTGGCAAAATTAAGGATTGTTTGTAAGTAAATTGGGCCTACACTAGGAATAGTCTTCTAAGTCTCTAAGGATAAAACCCCTAAGGCAAGCACAATGTCCCTAGGATAATAATCATCGAAAGAAGGGATAATAAGAGAACATCTGGAGAAATGTCAAAGTTCATAATAACGGCAAACTTCTCAAGTGTGGAAGCAATCTCTTGATGATTAAAGATGAAAACATGAAAAATGGGATCCCAATAGCAGAGAGTGGCATTAAAAAAAATTTAAGTCTAGCTTCACTCTCTTTAAAAATCTAATAGCAGAAAAGGGAGGAAGAATTAAAGAATCCCAAATGGCTTTGAAATCCAAAACTTTGGACAACTAATGACTAAAGGTGAGAGACATGGTGAAGATAGCATGAATGGCTTAAAAGAGAGGTATTTATAGGCACCTGAGCAATACAACTCCTAGAATAAAATGGATAAAGAATCCTAAACATGCAAGGATGTTCGTACAAACCTCAAAGTAGATGAAACCAATGACAAAGTCCATACAAACTACCCTTAAACAACTCAAATCATGTCTACACAAACTTGCATCAGAAAGATGTGAACTCCAGTCTGCATGAACAGTGGTAACAAAAGAAAAGGAGTCCACACGAACTATGTCTTTGAGAATGATACCTTGAAATGCCAAAAAGAGGTTTTCTAATAAGGTAAAGCAAGTAAGCTTTAAGAGAGCTAAAGATCTATACAGAAAAAGCAAGCAGCAATCACTTAACTAAGGATAAAAATGAGGGTTGTCACATATTTTGATGGATCTTATGTGAATTACAGACATCTTTTGATGGATCTTATACATACATCTTTTTATGGATTTTATGTGAATTATAGACATCTTGCCATACTGTGTGATATTATGACCTACCATGGTTATTCAAAGAGGTGTTCATTCCTTAGCATGGCTATGCATGCTAGAACAAGTTACTCAAGAGGTGACACTAAAATATAATACTTGAAAGACTGTGCTTTATATTTCAGTGACAAAATGTTAAAGAATGCTATTAAGCTTTTACTCCTTAGTTACATGGATGGTATGAATTCTAGTTTAAGAACTCCTTACCATGAGGGATGTCGTAGGTATAAATTGGAAGGATTTCTTTGTATACTTTCAATAATAATATGTTTCATTGTAAAAATTTCTATTTATGTAACTTTTTACTCATTTAGATGTAAAATTTTAAATAAAAATGTAATTAAACAAACAGAATGTACATATTGTAACCAATATTCTAAACAAATGTATAAACAAAAAAATTTGAGGCTCTATCAGCAAAAGAACTAAGGCTGCTATCTTCTTCATTCTTCTTCCTCACTTTTTATGTCTTCATTATCTGAGGAGAGCACTAATTTCTCTTAACTTCCTCTGAACATCACAAAGCACAACCACCCTCATAGTTAGCTCATTCTACAAAGAGAATGAGGGATTAACATATATCATACATATCATGCATGTCATGCACACATGCATACTTAACAGTGAGAACACACGTCTCATCCACCATCACTCACCTGAAAGCCTCCACTACCTAAGCAATCCTCTTAACCAGAGCCCTCATAACCTGAGCAAAACCCAAGCAAGAAACATTATACACAATCAAATCAACACATTAAACAAAAAAGGTCATAAAGGTTATACCAATCTATTGTTTACCGACTCAAAAGGCACCAACCAATCCTCCTCGATCTTGAGGTACATGAAGGTCAACTCCCTATTAATGCCATATCACATATAACTCAACTTAGGCACATTAGTAAAAGTGCCAACAACTTTACCAGGCATCGATGAAGAGCTAGTAGCTAGAGTTAAAGCCTCACGCTTAGGATTGCATGTTGAAGGAGTTAAGAATTGTGGTCCTTAAGAGCTAAGAGCTATCCTTACCCTCTTCCTAGAAGAAGAAGGCTCAGCCTTAAAAATAGGAGCAGAAGGCTGTAATACAAGATACAGTTAAAAACTACATTCAAAAACTATACTTAGAATGCCAAAAGAAGAATACCTGAAAAATGGGGCTCGAAGTGTATGGTACCCAAAGAAGTAAGTGAGATGACAATCAAGAAGAATAATGTCCTCCTTAACTCTTTATAAATGTGTCCTCGGGCATACCTATAGTCATACGCTACACGAACTCCAAATCATCGATGTACCTCCCAAATAGCATGGAATTAGGAGGACCTTAAAGAATGTAGCACGCATCAGGACCTATTTGCCAGCTCAACACCCTCTCTCCTAGAAACTAAGAATAAGCCTCTAAGGTTAACAATAAAATCCTCTAAAAAGATAGCTCTCAAATAGAGCAAATAAAGTTGGACATATACGTAAGAGGGAAGACCCACCATGCCAAGTCAATACAAAAAAAAGAAACACATTAGCATTAATCTCAAGATAAATGACTGATAATATATCTACATGTGTCGGATCACTCATATCACTCCATGCTTGGGAGCTAAGGTATTTATGATGATACACCAAAGATGAGGTATTCCAAGGCCCTGATGATGGTCAAACCCACTTATCCATCACTAGATACCAACAAGGAATGTCTATCTTGTATAGTCATGGTAGCAAGTGAAGCTCATAAGCCTAAACCTATAAAAAGCAATGTCAAAATCAAAAAAGAAAGATAGTTAAAAAGAAATAGAAAAGGACCCATGAAAATCACTCACTAAGATGTTTGAAACAAAGCCCTAAACAAAGCGATGGCTCTTTTTAGTTTGAGCCGCCATGTCTAGGCTCCTATACATCCATCCAAGTGAATAGCAACACCAGTTTAAGGAATCGATGCTCTTAATCTACTCTAAGTGGGGAGGAAGCTCTAACTCACGTTGATATTAGCATTAACAAATAACATGGTCCCTAAAAGGTATAAGATGAAGTAGCGAGCATACTAGAAGACCTCGAGATTGACTAATAGGAGCATTGTCAACCCATCACTCATATAAGTCTATACAATAGATGCTACTAGAATGGTCTTAAGGCATAAATCCCATTAAGCTTCTCACCTCCTAGAGTAGAAGGGAAGGATACTAATAGCTAGCATCAAAAGCAATCGCTTGCCCAGTGCATGGCACACCAATAATGAATGCCTAATTAAATAGGGTAATTGTTAGCTCCCTGAAGGATAGATGGAATGTGTGCATAGTGTCAATCAACCTATCAAGTAAAGCTCAAAGCACCTACAGGTCTCTATGAAAATCTCCTCCGATGAGGAGATCCACGAAGGTTTGGAAGCTCATCACCCTCACTCAATCCTTAACCAAAATAGGCATCATTGAGTACCACTACTGTGGACCAGACAAGGTACACTCACACTTAAGCCATGTCTACATGAAATGGTAACATAGGTAAGTAAGCAATAAACATTAACATAAAGGTATGATTAATGTCTGCACAAACCTAAACTACAAAGGAAAGACTCCACATAGAGCAACCATAGACAAGACTCAAAGCCACATCCATATAGACTAGAAGCAGGTAGAATCTAAAAAGTGTCCATATAGACTAAGGCTAACTAAGATCCACATAGACCTACTTTCTTAGAAAGGAATGCACAAGATTCACAGACATCCAAATGCACAAAAGGCCTAAATAGGTTTAATAAAGTCCATATGGACCTAATAATACACACAAAGAAGTCTTCATTGACCCACAGCAACATAAAAGACGTCCACATAGACTAGCTACCCTACCACATGCAAAAACACACAGCAAGTATCCTTAACACCTCTAAAAATTTGCATAATGGATAAGGTCTACATGGGCTAAATGTGCCTTAACCAAAATTGGTCTACACAAACCTATTAAACTTGATCGATAGAAACAACAAAGAAGATAACTCAAAACTACCAAAATGCATAAAAATAAAGCCAAAAAAGATAGAAACCAACCTAAGGGTAGACCTCCGAGCAGGTGTGATGGACAAGATCTGCCAAGATCAAAATCGGCTCACTGTGGTAGATTTTGTTCATCAGAGTGTTGTATTTAGGGTAGTTGATGGATAATAAGGGAAGAAAATCCTTTGAAATAGGCATTAAAATGTCTATCACTGAAGGCAAAAGAGAAGAGGCATTCACTGATGGGAGTAATAGCATCATTAGAGGAAGAAGGAGAGCCGAAAGAAGTGAAAGAGGCCATGGGAGTCTAATCTTGAAGAAAAATAGAAAGGTAAAGTTAGAAATGAGAAAATAAAAATGAGGAGAAAGGAGAAAAGCTGAATGATTTTCAATCTATTGCAAAAAGTCCACATGGACTTCCTTACACAATCGCACAGATGTATACCCCAGCCCATGTTCCATTAGCCTTTAATCCACACGGATCCCTCTTACGGATGTATAACTTTATCTGCATGGACCCTTTTTGAAGTCAACATCTTCTTAGTCTACACAGCCTTAGCTTGCTTAAGGTGTCCAAAAACACGATCCCAAAAAGACATAAAAATTATCAGACTAATGTAAAAAATAGAATGATACACAAAAATAAATGAGGATTTTACACTCAAATGTGAGAATACAAGAAATTTGATTTGTTAAAAAATTATATAGGTCATTTTTGTCAGTAAACCTACATATATTTTTTTCAATCAACAAAATTGATTTCTAGCCAATGTTCATCAGCATTATTAACTAATAGATAAATAAATTTGTTTGTTTAGCTTTTTGAATTAATAAAAACAAATTAAACTAATCATCAAATTAGGTTTTTCATTTTCATTTAATTCTGAATGAATTAACTGGATTTAGCCTCAATTTTGGCTCAATAACACATGTTTTTCAACATAATTATCTCATCCATATTTAGAAAATGCATACATGGTCAAAAGTGTTTTATTGTAGCTAGAAACAAAATAGGTCAATCCATTTAATTTTCTTTTTAAAATAATAATTCAACTCTTTTCTTACAAAATTCCCATTGTTTTGAACATGTGAATGATTAAAGGTATAGCATGCCAATAAATCTAATGTTCAAGTGAGTATCTTGAAAAAATAAGACTTGATTACCTTTATTTTGTTGGAGATATTTAAAATCCCCTTCCACATCATCCCTTGCTTCATGGATAACTTTGACCCAATCCTTGAAAGATTACCCTTAGAATTCTAACTTTTTCTAGCTCTATTAGAATTATCTTGAAAAAAATGAGGCCTACTTGTTTTAAGCATTAATCCCATTTCTTAAGGAAAGGATGCTTACATCAACCCTTCACTCGTGCAGCTATGGATCTAACCTAAAAACTATTTGGATTTAACTCTTAGTTAATTCAAAATTTCTACCATTCTTTGATGAATTCAACCTTATGATAGTCTAGAATCATCTAAACCTCAATATCATGTGCAATATTTTGGATTTAGCTTCATGTTAATCCATAACATTATCATACATTTGCACTTCGAATTCAACTCCAAATTAATTCAACATCTTTATTACATTTTTACCATAGATTCAGCTTCATGATTAATCCACAACATTATTATACATTTACTCTTTAAATTTAGGTATATTAGAGCATTTTAAAGTTTAAAAAAAGGGATATAGGATATGTTTGATGTGGAGATATTAAGAAGGTGAAAGGTGAAACCCTTTGTAGTCATTCATACAAAAGGGGTCAAAGTATAGAAAGATTTGGTGTATAAAGAACAATTCATAGTCCCTTTTTACTTAGAAGATGATAAATGTATGAAGAGATCCTTGCAATGAAACTCTTGTAAAGAAATCATGAACTGTATTGAGTCATTTGTGAGCTAGAAAAAGTTATGAAAGTTCAGGTTCATAATTGATGAATCATATGTACATATAGGCGCCTCCCTATTTCAAGGATGAAATAGCATAAGTGAGGGAGAATTGTAATATCCACACATATGTTTAGGTGTTAATTAAGACTGAATAATTTGCCAATAATAGATGTAAGAATTTATATGTATGTGTAGTAAATTAAGAGAAGAGTATTTTTTGCAACCAAGAGTCTACCAAAGTTATGTAACGAAGGGTGGATTAACGAGTGAAACTATAGTTGAAATTTAACGGGTAATAAAATGGAATAATAATAATAATAATAATAATAATAAGTTGAAAGGGTATTAGAGGAGGAACTTTCAAAAGGAACTAACTTAAGAAGGTCGGATATTAAAATTTTGTGATTTTAGGTATTTAATAATAGTGTAAAAAAGAGAAAAAAAAAGAAGAAAAGAGGGAGAAAGCTGGTATAAAGGCAAAGAGGAAAAAAAAAGGGAGAGATAAAGGGGACATTAAAGGACCCTATGGTGAAAGGACTATGGCACAGAGGCAACAGCAAGTGCTACTGGGATGGATGGCAGGCACTCGAAGGATGTGGACCACCACCGTTATTAGGACTAGTAACTACCAGCTACAGATTGCAATTGATTTCTGCAGTGGTGTGTGCTGCTGGGTGCTATTAAGTTTTTACAATGGTGGATTGGCAATGGTCGATAAAAACACTTATAAGTGGCGAAATTGTAGCGAAGATGGAACAGTAGCCGCTATGAGCAGTGATTGCAAGTCTGCAGAAATACTCGACTAAATTTCTAATTCCAAGTGTAAATCATGATTTCTCTACTTAGGACAGAATAAGAAAATCAAGCATGCGTAGGCTAAAAGTAATATGAATAAGTTGCAATAAATTAATGAATTTAGATTGAATTTATATGTTTTTACAAAATTTTAAAAAAATTTGATTACATGATATGGGGAGGTTCTTGCCTATGTTTGAATTGTTAAATTAGATGTAAAAAATTGACTGGTGGCCTTTAGTCATCTTGGCCTTATGTTTATGCAAATGTGATAGGTGAGAGTAATGAGTTATTAAGCTGTATGGTGAACTTGTAAGGGGAGTAGGAGAAAAACTTTAGCTAAGTGAAACTTCAATCACAATTGATGCAAATTTTGAGTAGTAGCATTCTTAGGCTACAGCCATAGCA
>CANXYI010408584.1:0-10082 GCA_948208565.1 Hura crepitans | reverse complement strand
ATCTTTTCGGCATTTTCTTCTTATGTCTTAATTAGTTATGGAAGCTATATAATCTGCTAAGAAACTGGTTCAAGGGGGTTAAATCTGTCAATTTTTGGATTTGGATTTATATAAGATTTTAATATCCCCTCAGAAATTCCGTGTCCATGTTGAGACAAATATATCTAAACACGACTTGTTAAAGGTGCTTCAACATCCTTCCTACAAAGTTATATATTCGTTTTTAATTTAGCAGAAGCTTTTTTAAAGAGTTCTGCCTTAACAGGAGTAAGGATATATGTGTAGAAGGTTGTCTTTAATTAATGTCTGGTTGGGACTTTATAGTTCTTATAATGGAAACTATTTGATATAAATCTTCCGATGAACCATATGTTGCTATTCTGAATAAACTAACTGCAGTTGTAGATTATCTTATGTTTAGAAACCTATTTGGTATACGTTTGTCCATATAACTTTTCTGTAACTGAACACTTTACAATCTGATGATTGTTGATATCACTGTCTTCCATTATCTTGATTTTGATGAAGCACCACTTGCAGTTTAATTTCTTCTTGTCAAATCTGACTACTGTTTAATATTCTACACAGAAACTGCATCAGATGATCGACATGAGATCTGGAATCAACCAGTGACTATGAGTCAAACAAAGTTTCTTGGTCATGTTCCATCTCTTCCTACGCAACTTCCTGCTGGAGCTGATCTCCCTGCTTGCACTGGTAAAGAACACTGTTTGGAGATCTGAACAAGTCATATTTATCCACATTAACTGAGCCTTGAGTGAAACCAGTTTCACCAATTTCCTTTTTGTTTCTTTTTTCTAAATAATGTTAGTCAATTTCAAGAATATCTGCATAGAAGTTAGAATTGGTTTTATCAAAATGCTTCATCTCCAAGATACTAGTTAAATGCAATTGCACCCTTAAATGATTTAAGGTAACCTTTAAATTTGACCAAGAGAACTTAATTATTTATTTGTTGTGCCACATTGTCTATGTAATTCGAATGCTACTGTTACTTCCTCTATTGAATGATTGTACAACTATTTACTAGTCCTTTGTTTTGTCTAATCTACGATGTAATTGGCAGTCAGCAATCACATGTTTGATAATTACCCATGTCTTATATCTTTGCTTAGAATGCAATGATGGTGGATCTCAATATCCTCTGTTAGAACTTCCAAGGACTGATTACATGCCCTTGAGTCGCCAGGTAAAACAAGCTCTCTGGCCTTAATTTAATACATTAATTATACTTATTTTATCTAAAAAATCATTTGTTGCTTATTTATAAAAACAGTTTTATCCTTCTCTTTTATTTCGTTATAGGATGCTCTGGGTTCTTCAGATTCAGAAATTCTCTGCCAGAATTCTGGCAATGGTTCAAGTAAAACATTTCCCAATGGAAGTACTTCTAATTCTAGCGGTTCTCCCTCTGGTGGGACACCGTGGGGATCTTTCTCTAGTCAATCACTTGCTCATAGGAAACTATTCACAGAGTCCAAGATAGGAAGATCCAGCTTCCACAAACTTCTAGAGCCAAGCCTGCCAGAAGGTCCTGGAATTGCCCCTTATCGAATTGTTCTTGGCAATGTAAAAGATAAGGTATTCCTTCCTTCTGCTCCTTCAAAGTAAAAGCTACAAAAGTCAAATTGTTAAATTTGAAAATGTGTACTAATTTGTAGATGCTAAGACTAAGTTCTTGACTTATGCACAAAGGTGTCTTTGAGAATAAGTTCATATAATTGATCAATGTCATTCCTTTTGCAGAAGTTTCAGTTTGATCTGGAAAAATATTAAAATATTATTAAGATATGTAGTTTCTACACATTATGTGCAGCCGTGTAGAGAATTATAAATGCAAGAAAATTTTTTGCACTAAACTCTTTTCTTTGAATATTTTGTTTAGTGATACTAATTTCGTTTTTGTAAAAGTTGAAGTCTTTTTGGATATCAAAACTAGTGCAGATGAACACTTGAAGTAAATATAACTTTTTTAATGTCTGATTCTTTTTACTTTTTATTTAATAAGCTAGACTGCTTGAGCAGAGTTAAAGTTCTTACTGGGAATTAACTATGTTCAAAACTTTGAGGAAAAGCTGACTATAAATAAATAGATTCAAGAATATATCGTACATCCCTTTTTTATTTCTCAATGTGGAGGTTTGTTGTTCTGGCTTTTAAAGCATTCAAGATTGGATGTATAAATGAGTTCCCGGCCTCATTTATCAGTTTTTTCTTTTTTTGAGCACAATGGACTTTTTAAAGATTTCTTGACAAAGATCAGGCATGTCCATTGAGAAATGGCCAATGGCTAAAATTATAAGTTTTGATCCAACTAATGATCATAAAGGGCTATATTTGGGTGAAGCTTTAAATGATTGAGGCGGTGAAAGGATTAACAACATCGAGAAAGTTTCAAAAAAGGAAGTATAAAGCTAACTGCTAGAAGATTCAGATAATTTCATCGAAGAAGATAAACTTATATGTTCATTTTCGATGTTTCATTAACTATGATTCTCTCTGAATGTGATTCATTATCTTATGGTCACTGATTTTATTTTTTTCCCCTCTTCACTTTAAGATAGTGAATTTTTGTTTGTTATCAGCTTATGAAGACAAGAAAACGCTTGGAACTTCTTCTAGAGGGTCTTTCTTGCGAATATGATCCTTGGGATTACTTTGACACTACAGATCAATTATTGGAACCACTGCTTCTATGCTATGAATCTCTGGTAGTGTCTTCTGCATTCTTATAACAAATCTCTTTTCCAAATAAAGGGCAAGTGCTAATGGTTAGCTGATAATGGACAATGGTCAATTTTTTTCAGCAATCATGTGGAGCTGGGGTTCTAGCTGATGGTCGGCTTGCTGACTTGATTAGAAGGGTTACTACCTTTGGGATGGTATTAATGAAGCTAGACTTGCGCCAGGTGCATCTTCTTTCAGGTTATCTGCTGTAGTTATGTGCTTAGGCATTTTTTTTAACTGAAATTTTTTGGTTTAACAGGAGTCTGGTAGGCATGCTGAAACACTAGATGCAATCACGAAATATTTGGATATGGGAACTTATAGTGAGTGGGATGAAGAAAAAAAACTGGAATTTTTGACAAGAGAACTGAAAGGGAAAAGGCCACTGGTTCCTCCTACTATCGAGGTAACATATGTTTAGAAAGCATTTTTTATGATCATTGATCTGAAAATTTGAATCAAAATAGGACAAATTCTTGGGGTCTGCTATGGCAGTGCAACAGTGAAACGGTAAAATTCTAGGGCTTGCAATGATAAAACTATTGAAGATCTGAGGACTGAGCAGATCAACTTCATGGATAAATGCAGAAAGGCACATTGTCTCTAGCCTTTTGCTTCTAAGTTATACAATTGGGGCACTAAATTTTGTGAGAGGAAACAATAGTGGAACTATGGAAAGAACCATTTTTTTTCTTTTTCCTCTCTTTATTCTATTCCCAATTAGTTGCCTTTCCATATATCCATGTGGCTTTAATTTTTTCTGTCCTTGTGTCTGTTTTCTTTTTCTTTTTGTTTTCTTTTTCCTTTTTTATGGGGAACTTTACAGACTTCATGGATAAATGCAGAAAGGCATATTGTCTCTAAGTTATAGAGTTGGGGCACTAAATTTTGGGAGAGGAAACAATAGTGGAACTATGGAAAGAACCTCTTTTTTTTTTCTCTCTTTTTATTCTTTTCCCAATTATGTTACCTTTCCATATATCCATGTCGCTTTAAGTTTTTCTGTTTTTGTGTCTGTTATCATTTTTGTTTTTGTATTTTTGGTTTTCTTTTACCAGTTCTATTGGACTTTTGGAGTAATACTACCATGTACACCACTTCTGTGGTGTGCACGGTAATAGTCGCTGGATTCTTGAGATCCAGAGTATGAAAGTACATGCTAGCTTGTAGCATTTTGGAATTTATATATTTTTGTAGTTGAAAGTGGTGTATGTGGTAATAGTAGCTGGATTCTTGAGCATCCAGAGTGTCAAAGTACATGCTATCTTGTAGCATTTTGGAATTTAAATATTTTGTAGTTGAAAATTTGGAGTTATGCAAGCTCAACATATTTCAACTATATTTTAGTTCTATACTAGCTAAGGGCAGTTTCGTGAATGATTATTCTCCATTTTTACCATTCAAGCCTACATTGTTTGTTAAGTGATTCTATCTACTCTATCTAGACAACTACCTGCAACTTATACCTTTCCCCTGTTTTTGGCTAACAACCTATAGGTACACTTTGGCCATTGCCAAACTATCTATAGGTTGTTCTTTATGATTTGTACCAGTTTCACTTTCCTTTTGGATGTAGTTGTTTCTAATCTGTTCTTTTCCATCTCAGATGTCTTGTTTGACCTGTGATAATCTGAGATTGTTTTTAGTCTGATGCTTTGTTACTCAGTAGTCATTTCCAGTAACATATACATAGCAAGATGATGGTTCCATGGAGTTTATTTTTCAACTTAATGAGATAACATTCATGATTATGTTGCAATGATTGTATCTCTATTTCAACCATCTTTCCTCTTATTTTGCAAGGGATATTTTTCATATTATCATATGTCGCATGATAGAACCTAAGTTTTTGGGTCTGATTCTTTGTTGACCAATACATATTTCCAGTGACGTGTAGCTAGCAAGATGGTGGTTCTGTAGAGTTAATCTTTCAACTTAAATAGGGTATCAGTATTATATTGCAATCAGATTGTATCTCTATTTCAACCATCTTACCTTTTATTTTGCAAGGAATATTCTTCATATTATCATATGTTGCATGACAGAACCTAAGTACCACAGCTATGATTTGCCAGAGGCTCCGTTGCTCATTTAAAATTTACCATTACCTCTGCCCCAGTCATCAGCATTGCTGAAGTTCCACAGTGTGCCTAAAAGCACTCACATGAGTACACTTATATGCACTATTAGAAATAACTAAAGTTAGTCAACACTTTAAGTTACAATTGCTAGAGAGTTCAGTATTTTCCCAGGGTTTTATGCTAATATTGTAACTTATAATTTGCCCCAACTTTTTTCAATTGGTAGAAACTGTGTTACCATCAAATAGCAGCATAAGATATGAGACATAGTCTTGAAGATGTGCCATCGGATATAGATTACTGAAGCTAAATTATATAGGACTCGGTGGAGGCCCTTGGAGTGACATTATCTCATTTTCTGAATTGATATTTTTGTTTCATTTTAACACAAACATATATTTCTTTTTCTTGGTTCCCAATCACACGCCTTGATTAGATTGCAGAAGGTTCCAGGTTTCTTTGTTTCCTTTTCACATATCTGCTTTATACTCAATATTATGTACTCTTAAGATTACAACTAGCTTTTGTTACTGGAGTCCTGCAAGTATGGCTGAATGGAAAAAATCAGTTGCTGCCTACGAGTTTAGAAATGGATCAACCTTGTATTTGTGCATGTGCAACTGGAATTCTGAAGTAAACCAGTTGACACCTGAACTTTTCAGTGCTGATGCTTTTGCAATTACTGCTTGGAGTTGTTGGAGTATTTGATCTACTTAATTGTGTAAGTTAATGAGCATAGGTAGAATATGTTTAGATATGGAATACTGCCAGGGCATTGCAAAGGCTTCTTGTATCATGCGTGGTGCATTTCCTGGTTTGATGTTCTCCTCACTTGTTTTTGTGAATATATCTGCCAAGTATTAATTGGGTATATTGCAGGTTGCTCCTGATGTTAGAGAAGCTTTGGATACCTTCCGTGTTGCTGCTGAGCTTGGGAGTGATTCGCTAGGAGCTTATGTGATTTCTATGGCATCCAATGTAGGATTCTTTTCTGTTACTGGTTCTCATCAACCAATTCCTTTTTCTTTCCTTAGGCAAAAGAGTGTTTTCTGCCTCAATACATACATAAATACATACCTACATATGTATGTATGTACACACACACACGTGTATATATATATATATATATATATATCTGCCAATAAGTGTTGACTAATTTTCACTATTGGCTTGAACTTGCTGTTTGGCAGGCAAGTGATGTCCTTGCTGTGGAGCTTCTGCAGAAAGATGCCCGGCTAGCTGTTAGTGGGGAGTTGGGGAGACCATGCACTGGTGGAACGTGAGTTTGTATTTCTTTGCTGGTGAAACTCTGAATAATTGTGTTTCAGCTGTGTTCTGTAAAATCCTTAAATGCATGTTTGTTAAAATCCATGTGGTTGTATTCCTTGTGTCTTTTGAAGTTGTGCTATGAATCCAATCATTATTGAGCAATTGAAATGGCAGAATATCGGTTCTTTTTTTTTTTCTTTTTGCCCCCTTGAGCTTTGAGTAAATGTTTTTCAGTTGTGTTCTGTCGTATCATTAGCAATACATGTTCGTTACAAGGTAGACATGTGTTTTTCCTGTGACATTTATGTGCTTTTGGAATTTGTAGAACCTAATTCACATGTACATTAAACACACTCTGCCAACTATTGCATTGCATTGAGAACTCTGCCTAACTGATACGTCATCTGCGCCCAAATTTACATACTTTGACATTCTCTTCATGAAATTAAATTTTTTTGGTAAAAACTACCTTAGTTTACCAAACTTGTCACCTATGATGTTTTCTTTTCCGAAGACAGTTTACTTGAGATAATGCCATAAACAAGAAATGCCTCTGCTCAGTTTGATCACATCTGTAGCTTATATCCTCATAAGACGTATATTGAAACAGGTTGCGTGTAGTTCCATTGTTTGAAACGGTAGGGGACCTCAGAGGGGCAGGTTCTGTTATCAGAAAATTGTTATCAATTGATTGGTATCGAGATCACATTATTAAGAACCATAATGGGCATCAGGAGGTATAATTTTTCGAGGCCATTTTCAAAGTTGATTTTAGTAGAGATCCCATTTAATTTGCTGTAGCTAACTACACAATACTTATCGACAGGTAATGGTCGGATATTCTGATTCTGGTAAAGATGCTGGGCGTTTCACTGCTGCATGGGAACTTTACAAAGCCCAAGAGGATGTGGTGGCAGCATGCAATGAATTTGGTATTAAAGTAACTCTTTTCCATGGACGTGGAGGCAGTATTGGTCGTGGTGGTGGCCCCACTTACCTCGCCATCCAATCCCAGCCACCTGGCTCAGTAATGGTGAGTTATGCATGGTGAATTGGTCTTTTCTATGCTGCTGTCTCAAAACAGCATCTGATGATGTTTTGTGGTAAATAAGACAATCATGCCAATTGTTGTTCCAAATCCTCCACGCTCCGCATTTTTTCTCAATTGTATTTATTAAATATCATTAATTTTCTGAGCTGAGTCAAATGATTGAAAAAAAAAAATAAAGAAATTCCCATGTTAATCTTGAAATGTGAATTCAATTGGCAGGGTACTCTTAGGTCAACCGAGCAAGGAGAAATGGTGCAAGCCAAGTTTGGGTTGCCGCACACTGCCATTAGACAGCTAGAGATATACACAACCGCTGTGCTGCTTGCAACTCTACGTCCCCCACATCCACCCCGAGAAGAAAAATGGCGCAATGTAATGGAGGAGATTTCAAAAGTCAGTTGTAAGAATTACAGGAGCACAGTTTATGAGAATCCAGAATTCCTTGCATACTTCCAGGAGGCTACTCCTCAGGCAGAGCTTGGCTTCCTCAACATAGGAAGTCGGCCCACAAGACGAAAAAGCTCAACTGGTATTGGACATCTCCGTGCCATTCCATGGCTGTTTGCCTGGACTCAAACCAGATTTGTTCTTCCTGCCTGGCTAGGAGTTGGAGCTGGTCTAAAAGGTGCTTGTGAGAAAGGATATACTGAAGAATTGAAAGGCATGTACAAAGAATGGCCTTTTTTCCAATCTACTATCGACCTTATAGAAATGGTTTTAGGAAAGGCAGACATTCCTATTGTGAAGCACTACGATGAAGTTCTGGTATCTGAGAGCAGGCGAGAGCTAGGTGCTGAACTTAGGAGGGAATTGTTAACAACGGAGAAGTATGTGTTGGTGGTTAGTGGGCACGAGAAATTATCCGAGAACAACCGCAGCTTGAGAAGGCTTATAGAGAGCAGGCTTCCTTATCTCAACCCAATGAACATGTTGCAGGTGGAGGTTCTAAAGAGGCTAAGAAGAGATGACGACAATAATAAGCTCAGAGATGCCCTGCTTATTACCATCAATGGCATTGCAGCTGGGATGAGGAACACAGGCTAAGAAAGCTCATATGAGAGCTCCGTGAACGAATATGCAACTTGTGGAATGTAAAGCTATGGGTTTTTTTTTGGGGTGTTTTTCTTTGAAATCTCGGTTGGAAGACTAGGTCCTGCTAAAATATATACATATAATGATGTAGTATCTGGATTTTGATAGATTTGTAATGGAAGTGCTATCGCCTTTTGCTTACAATTTGTAAGATTCATCTCTTCTTCTGTTACGTTGAGAACTGAAAAGGCAGCTTGAAGTCCAATGGGGCAGTCCATGACAAGGAGAGTTATCAACCATTTTGGATTTATGCCCCTACTAGAAGAAGTTGAAAATAGCTTACCAATTTTAGTTATATGGTTAAATGGCAATCAACTAATTTGCTTCACATTCAAATTTTTGGATTAAGATAGCATTTAAGTTTGAATTTGTTGTCATTTTCTGCTATTTTCATCCTAAATAATTTTTTTTAATTTTTATATTTTCACCTAATTCTTTTGTATCATTGATTTTCTATTGTATTCATAAACTGAATAGTGCAAAAACCAATAAAAAAAAAAATAGAGCGTCTTACTTTTCTTGTTTGAGCTTAGGTAAATTGACATATTATAGATATAATTGTGAAAATAATTCGATTTAAGTCTGTCTAGCTCAATTCATTTGACAAATCGAATTCCACTTGCTAGAAAAACAAAAAAATCATCGGCTTAGATTTGTTGACAGAAAATTGAAGGGATTATTGAGTAGATATTAGATACAAATATGGCCACAAAAAAAGAAATCTTTAAATACTTATATTTAATTTGTATTTTTTTTTACAAACCTCTAAAGATGCATAATATTATTTGAAAATTAAAGAGAGATTCCTGCCGTGCAATGATGTTTTAAATTTAGGTGCAATGAATGGTATGATCTCATTTTCATATGTTATGGTGCATTGCAACACTGCCTAACTTTATTCCAAACCCTATAATCCTCTTTGGGTGGAAATTAAAGATCCTACTGAATTTGTCCTTTCCACTATTGGTGTTAATGTGTTATTGATTTGAATCATTCTACCATGCTTATCCATTTGTATTTTAGAGTGATGATTAGGAATTAAATTCAAAATTCAAGAGTTAATTTGTTTTATAATTATATAATTTGATCGGAATAGAAATTAAATCTGATAAATTTTAAAAAATAATTTCATAACTTATTGAACTTTAAAACTTTTATTTTCATTACCCTTTAATTATCTAACCAGTTTCCAAAATATTCTAATTTCGAAATCATCAAATTTTAAAATCATTATTGCGGAGATATGATATAAGTATGGAAGAAGTGCTAATTACCTTTTACTTATATCATTTTTTTTTCCTATCAAGATGATCTGCATATGAGTTTAGATGAAATTTTAAAATTAATTCATAATTTCATGTCTTTAATTTTGTGATTTAGATTAAATCTATTAGGACAGAAAAATTTCAATATCCATGCAAAGCTGCAATTTTCACCCAGCTAAAGTTAAATTAACTTTCACTTAAATTTAAATCTATCAAACAATAAATAATTCTTTTAAGAATATTTTTTCTGACAGAATTATTATTTTTCTTTTTGGAAACAAATTGGGTTTATATTTAATTGATGAAGAAGAAAAAATATTACTTAAAACATGAAGAGGATACCAAGAGTGCATGTTTAAACAATTGAATTGCATTTTTCTACATTTGCCCTAAAAATTGATAGGTACCATTATTAATTGACATTATTGCCCTATTGAAATGTCAAAACTAACCTCCTCAACACACAGGTGGTGAAAATGGACACTATTCATGCAAGTGATGTCTATGTCTCAATCGCCAATAATTAGTTTATTAAGATGTAAAAACAAAATAAATTGAACTAATTAAAATTTTAAA
>CANXYI010408532.1:0-10059 GCA_948208565.1 Hura crepitans | reverse complement strand
AAGAAACACTTGGATTCTTTCTTGATGTTAGATTGGAGAGATATTTTTCCTTTCCCCTTTTTGTTGGCTTGAGTTTTGTCTTTTCCTTATGTTGCCAACATTGCACTTTCTCCCACTTCTATCACAAGCCTTTCTTCCTTTTGGAGTTGCATGCTTATAAGTTTATTGGTTGGCCATTTATCCTTATGCGTGTTGTAAGATATTTTAAATGACCTATATTGCTACAGAAAAGTATTTAGAATATAGTACACTAAAAAGGATTTAGACATCTCGACCTTTAAGTTCTTCAATTAAGCCACAATGTCTCACATTGTTACGATGTGCTCAAACAAGTCACAGACCTTGTCACATTGATCAATTGAGCCATGTATACTAGCTGATATTTTAGTCTTTATGAACATCATAGTAAAGCGATTAGATCCTCTCATCATTCGTAAAGAGCAATTTGTACAAGAGTATCGGTATTAGTAATTGCAAGTGGCTTTTCTATCCTAATAGTATAATCAATGTCCATCCATCCTAAATGAAGGAGAATTCTCCCCCTCCATATCTTAAAGTTATCACCAATAAGTTCAAAAATTTCACAATGAATATAAGAGAAATTAGGTTTTATAGCTGCATATAAATTAAAGAAAACATACTTGTAAAGGCCAAAATAAAATTCACAATTTACTAATGTAAATCATGAAACTTAGAATCTAATATCATAGCAATAGCATGTGTACTAAATTTTTAATTTAATTAGATTCGAATGATATGATAGAATTATCAAATTATATGCTTAATTCATAAATCTATGATAATAATTTGATATTTTATTTTGAACTTTATAATAAAATAATTAAATTATAATTTATAATTCCTATGGATAAATCATGAAGAATGATTTAATATTTTATCCTAATTAATTATGTAAACATAAAAAAAATTTATGTGGGATAAATTTTATCATATCTACCATAACTAATTACATTAATGTTTTCAATTTCTTTATATGATTTAGGACTTAATATAATTTTTATTTTTTAAAGATGTTGTGGCTAATCATTAATCAAATAAAAATTATAAAGATCAAAAGATATTATACTAATATTTTATTCGTATTTAATTGCAATATGCAATAATAAAGAATAAAATTTATAGATTATATACTTAAATATTTTTCAAGCACATAATAACCATAAATCACAAAATAAATATAAATGATATACGAAATTAGCACTATATCCAAACAATATTACAAAGAGTTTTGTATGCTTTCCACATCAAAAGTAACATATGGCCTAAAATAACGCAAATATATATTATACTAATGGTGGTAAGATCAAGGCTACCAACAACAAATAGTATTTTTTTTAAAATCAAAATTATCAATTCTTTCATTAAAATTTATTCGTTTAAATTGCTAGGATTATAGGAAACCCAACTTCCTCATGATTACAACATTGATTTAAACCAACAAATTTAGAAATGGATTCAAAGTTGAAAATTCATGCATATACATATAAATAATATACAAAAAGACGATAAAAGAAGAAGGCGGAGGAAAGAATCCTACTTTGATACTGAATATAAAAATTAATGATTCACATATGCTTAAACATTATAACATATAAATTAAATGTGAAAAAATAAGAATCGATATTACCTCCCGCCATTATGATTTGCCATCTCAATGAATTACTACAAAAACTATTAATCTTTACTTTGGTATTTTTAAATCCAAGTGATTTCCAATTAGATGATGTATTTTTTAAAATAGAGATCATAACCTTAAGAACCTTTTGCCAAGTTTCTATATTTAGAAGCAATGTATTCCATAATACATTGCAACTTTTCATCAAAAAACACATCAATTCACAATTGCAATTCTCAGACATTAATAAATAATTATATAATTCATGGTCATCTTATTTAAGGACCCTCTAAAAAAAATTAGAACTTACAATATAGAGTATATAGAAGATGACATCACCGTCGATTTGGATTCACCGGGACATAATTATTGCAGAAAGTCTAAAAACTACGCGGAATGATTGGACAACCCATTTGAAAAAAATAATAATTTTTATAATAAGTTATATGACTTTTTTTTTTTACATAAATAATAAGTTATATGACTTTTTTGTATATAAATAAATAAATAATCTCATATAGAATTTTTTTCTATTAAATATAATGAAAGCAAATTATTAATTGAGTAGTATGAAATTGTTGAAAATAAAGATTAATAGTCCTTGTTTAATAATATAATCTGGTGATCAAGACCACGAGTCTCAAATTTGAATGTCATATGGCACTTTATAATACAAGACCAAGAATCATCTCAAAGGCTTTTGAGGCCAATTATATTTTTGGGAAGCTTAATTTATTTTCCTTAGTAAAGATACATAGAGTTGATAAGATCTGGAAATCAAATTGAAATATAATAACCTCCTTCAGCAAGGCATAAATGAAGATAAAACATTAACCAAATTAAGGAAATAACATCATGAACGGGAGTTGCTTATATTTGAAGCTTTAGTAAATCTAATGACAAAAAGAGATAAAAGAAATGAAAAATCAAAAAACGACTAATTAAAAATGATAAAAAAAAATGGTGTATTAACGGGTTTATATGCAAATTGCAGCGGTGTGATGGTTAAGTGACGTTGAAAACCACTGAGCAAGGAAATTAGGGTATAGACGTGTTTCCCTAAAAGTTCTCTTTGTGAAAATCGAACTTAGTGGTGGTTTTATGGGAGAAGTCGGAAGCCAATTGCCTAAGCTCTTTGGTTAGCGCTGGTGCCCCACAGTAGAAAACTCCTGCACATTAGATTTAGGAAAATTAGTTAACAATAAGAAAATAATAATAATAATCAAAAAGTCAAAGAAAGTGGAGTAGGTGAACCAACCAATTCTGGAATTGGGATGATGAAGAGCAATTTTCTTGTAGACTTGTCTCCAATTAGGCTTAGCAAAGTGGGATTTGACTCTTGTCCCAGACACCACGTCCACACCGTTCTTGGCATGGTGAAGCGACTGAAGCATAGCGATAAGAGCTGACCTGGCATCTCCTTCTTCGTACACACTTGTGCAATAGTTGTGAAGCTCTATAACGCCCTTATCATCCATCTCAGCCACTTCGTTCATTATTCCTTTGAACCACTCGAATGATCCCTGTTCTCTTGTCACCCAGTAGAAGTATGCTTTTCTTGTTTTGAACCCTTTTCTCTGATTATTACTATTTCCGCTCTCCAAACCGTCATCCCCCTCCTTTTCCATGTTATTGATGATATCCTTCACTATGCTGATCATGGGTGTAGCTCCTATCCCAAGCCCTACTAGTAGAACCACATCGTATTTCTTGTAGTCCTGTGCTGGTGCTCCGTAGGGTCCATCTATTAATACCTTTGGAAAGCTGCATATATTCATTTATTTTTTTTACAAAAAAAAAAAAAAGAAAAATAAAATAAAATTAATACCGGTTCCTATCTTTTACCACTATATAATTTCTACAATTCCTAAGTAATCCATGATTAGTTTACCTGGCTTGCGAGCCTTCAGCTCTCAGCAGTCCACTCTTACCAGCAGGTGGAGGCTGACAAACCTGATAACAGACAACAGCCCCGCGTCTTAAAACAAATTATTATACAGATTAGTTGGGCCTTGAGAGATACTAGTTACACGTAAATACGCACCTCAGAGAAAACAGTTTTGAGCTGGCGCGTCCAATCTCCTAGCGTTCTAATGTGCACGCTCAGGTAATCGTCTCCTGGCGATGAAGTGATGGAAAATGGATGCCTGCACATATATCAATTCAATGGCCTAATGAATACAATAATAGAATCCTTAATTAGTTATTAGTTGAATGAATCGATCAACTACCATTCGAAGGGAGAAACTGCAGCGCAGTTGACAAACATGTACTGTCCACTTTTATATTTAAAGCCCTGCGGCTTTGACATGTGCAATGCCAGCACATTTCCCGGATATACTGCAACCTGTAATTAAGTAATGTTTATATGTCAAGAATTAATATAAATCTCCAATATGAAACTTGGAAATATTAATTAATAATTACCTTGATTATCTTGACAGACTTGATGCTTGATCTAAATGCTCTAATGAGCCTTTCGCATGAATACAGAACAATGGGCACAGCTAGATACATCCATGTCTGCAGCAAAAAGGAAAGCCGAATATTTGTCTAACACAAGCTCATTAAGTGAAATTAATTAATTTTGAAGAAATGAATTAATTGGACTAACCGTTTTCTGATACCACTTCTTAGTGAGGTAGAGTTTAATTCCATGAACTATGAGTAGAGCGTAGACAATAACGAATAGATGGTGAGAATACCAAAAGGCATTAAAGCCAGTGAGTTTCTTGAGAGGTTTGGGCAAATTTAGCTTGTTACGCCTAAACCAAGGAGTAGCTAGCGTAAATGCTATAGCCATTAGCACTACCATTATAATTCCAGTGACCCCTTCCACTCCTTTCACAAACCACCAGTAACTATCGGGTTGCTCCTCCCCGAAGTAAGGTTCCATTGGCTCGTATTCCTCTTCTGTGGCATGAAGAAGCCTTGGGAAATCACATGTTAAATGAGCCCCTGCATGTAGTCCTACCCCAATCGCAATCGCTACTGCAATTACCTAGATTTTACCAAACCACAGCTTTCAATATAGGAATATTTATCCGACATATTACTGAGTAAAGAAAGGGTACTGCTACTACTACTAGCTAGCATTTTACCTTATGGAAATTCAGATTGTCGTCGAAGGGCACAGCAACTCCCAACTTGGTCTTGTTTCTTAGCCAAGTTATGGTATTCCTACAGACTGGTAGTAAAATCAAGGCCATATTGAATTTAAGGGTCTCTGCCCCTCCTTTGGCAACACAAACACAATATCCCATTACATCGTACACCGCTTTGTTCTTATACTGTATAAATTTATAAGCGAATAAACCACATACGATTCCAAGCCACAATGCCATCACCCAGATCCTCTGCCAGTTATCCAAGAAAAAGTATTTGGCTTTTTGATACCCTCTTTTCAATGGATTGTTCTCCTGCGTAGGTTTCAGCTTCTGACTCAACATTTGACTTAAAATCCGGCTATCTCCTACCCTCACAGATTGGTTGGGAGCTTGCAGTAACAACATTTCCAGGTTATGAATCTGTCCGTCACCGTTACTAAATTAATCAATAACCAAAGCATCAATTGAGTTTTTTTTTTACGTGATATGTACTTACCATAATGTACCCGGCATTATCTGGGTCCAATTCTTCCATAATTAGAGCAGCATACTCAGTGGCTTGTTTCTGAATGTTGGAGAGCTTGTTTGCAGAAGCACTTAAGGTAATAATCTATAATTGAACACGATGATCGATATTGTGAGGTAAGCTCTAAACCATAAAAAAATATCTCGAGATTGCAGCCTCACGTTGACCAATAATTCAATTTAATTAGATTACCTCTCTAACTTCCTCTTCCGCGATTCTTCCGTCAGCATCTTTATCCACCCTGCATGGAGTAAATTATTAAAAGATACTAAAATAATTCAATTATGTACATGTATGAGAAATAATTCATAAATATAGCTTAATACATGTCAAAGAAGGTCTGAAGCCTGGAGTCGAAGCTCTCATCCGAAATCTGATCCCAGAACTGTTTAAGCTGGGCCTTGTTAATTGAATCACCAACAACGTTGTGCCTCCGAGCAAGAGCCCCAAATAGTTCTCCAGCGAATTCTTTAGATTCCTTGTTCATGCCTAGGAGAATATGTGCGTGTGTATAATTATTAAGACATAAAATTAAAAAGAAGGGAAAAAAAAAACATATATGTACAGGTACCTATGCATTCGCCGAACAGGGAAGAAGGAAGGAGGCCATTGGTGGAAGAAGTAAGTTGGTTAAACCTGGTTTCAACCGCAGGCCAACCATTTCCAGAGGAACCAGTTTTGGCAGTGATGAATTTGAGGCCCTTCAAAGCGTGTGCGGCGGCAGACTTTGTCCTGTCATACCTGGCAGCGGCTGAGGGCTTCCTGGTCAGGGAAGCTAAACGCTTGAGCTCCTGCGAGACTTGCTTTATATGAGACGAAGTGTTTCGAAACAAGGATGATCGAAAGGAAGAAGATTTGTTTTCGAGAGTCTTCTTGGCAAGCAAAGCAAATTCCGGATCCTCATGAGCAGGATGAACACTGTGAACAGCCACTGAATCATCACGAATATCCAATGTAATCTCAACGTAGGATGAAGAAGGGTCCTCATCAGCTCCATTTTCGTTTGGAATATTGAACCTAGCGCTCTTCTTTGAAGATCTTTTTTTGTTGAGGGGACCGCTAAATGCACTGCGATCGCTGCTTATGCTCTCTGTGTCTGAATTATTATCAGAATAATAAATCCCTCTCCCATCCTCGCTTCTCATTCTGTCTTTCGACAATTTGAAACTAACAGCCACCCAAATTTTGGACTTTGAATTGTCCTTTAATGCTTTCCAAAGCTTTGGCTTTGCCCTTCCACTTATATACGCATCTGCGAAGCTTGTAGGAACTAGGAAGGTTGTGGCGGTCAAACCTGACCACGAGACCCACATTTTTTTTTCCTTAATAATTTGTAGTTTTTTTTTTTGTTCCTTAATTCGTTTTGAACGTACATCTTCCTGGAAGAATAACTTTTAATATTATCAAAGAATTTGCACTGACCGTAAAATAAACGGTTACAACTTACAACATAAATTGCAGTTTAAGAAAACGACTTGATTTTTCCTTCTTATTCATACTATTTATAAAAGTTACTGAAATGAATTGATCATAATTTTTTTAATATAAATATAATTTAATATTAATTTTTTATTCAAAATCATCATGATTAAAAAATAAAAATTTACAGTCTGTGACACTTTATATTATTAAAATGTATTTAACTTAGATTAAATAAGCATATGATATGATTGAAAAATTATTAAAATATTCATTTAAACATTTTTGGTATGTTTCATGCTTTTATAAAGTATTATGTCAATAATTTGATGTCAAATTTTTAAGTAAAAAAATTTAAATATTCACTAAAATATTTTGCTGATAAATTTCATGTTTACATAGAATGTCTTATTAAAAGTTTAACATTAAATTTTTATTTTTTGATAGATGAAACAGTTAAAAATGTATATATTTTTATGTTACAAAAAAATTTTTGGGATGAGCTTACAGTTGAGTTAATTATTTTTTTTATATAGAGAATAAAAAAGAGCGGAGATTTAAATTTGACATCCCTTAGAGGACAGAGGTAATTTTTTTTTTATAGAGAAATTTCTTTTTTTTTTTTTTTTATTTCTTCAGAAGGGGAAAGCAGCTTGTCTATTATTTCGTCGACCATATAATCAAAGAATGTCTTTGCTTAAAAAGTGCAGGGTAAAAACTTAGAATTTGATTAATTTAATTACTCAACCTGAAAGTGACAAGTAAATTATACATCCCTGAAGAAAAGACAAGCCCATGATTAAGGACGAGCTTATTAATTATTGTGATCATTTTATTCTATTACCATCATAGAAATGAATACCTCTTCTTCTTCGTCTTCTTCTTTTTTCTCTTCACTTCAGCTTAAGAATCACGTTTTGTACCTTCTGCTGCTGCTTGTCTTCTTAAACATTGAGGGGAATTAAACGCTTCTTATCAGAAAAATGAAAAGAGCAATTAAACACTTGATGTTATGCCTCGTCTATTGAACACCAGATTATTATTCAGATCATTTTATCTTTAAAAATTAGTTTACCCGTATACGTACCTCTCTTACATCCCTTAGAAATATTTATTTTTTCATTCACTGTCTTCCTACGAAGGCAGACTTAGAATTTGAGTTCTTCCCTCTCTGTTCGAGCTATAAATTGCACCTTTTTTTCTGAAAAAATAAAGGGCTAAAATGGGAGTAATTATGTTGGATTTTTTTTTTTTTTTTTTGTCATTTGAAAAACTTTCAGCCTTTCAGGATTGGACTCACGGAACAAAATCGAAAGCAGTAATCTAAATTTTAATTATTAGTTGTAAAATATGGTGTCATTTTTTATTTTTGGCATACAGATTTAAACATTATTAAAAACAATGTTTGTAATCTACTAAATTATTATTTAGTTAATTAGTTTAAGGAAAAATGAAAAAAAAAGAAGAAGATATAAATGCATTTATAATATATATCAAAACAAGAGTAAAATAGGATAATTGTAGTAAATTCTGTTGAACTTTGAGAATACGCACTTGAAGTGGAATTAAAAAGAAAAAAAAAAAGAAGGCTAAATGTACCCAAAAAAGATGGAGATAAATCTAACGCTGAAAGAAAAGAATGGAGGTAGGAGTATAACAGTATAGTTGAATTGAAATGAATATTTGCACTGGCCCTCCAAGCATGCAAGATGATGAAATAGCAGGCAAATCCTCTTAGAAAGCCAACGTTTTGGTCATAACTAAATCAATATTTCATTATAATCATAATTGGCATATACATCATGTCCTTATTTATGTGTTTGTATATATAAAGCAAGATGTGATGCGATAGGAACGGGTATCTAACAAACCCATCACTTTTTGCATTAATTAGTTATTTAGTTATACTAGTACTAATCCTTAATTCCACACACACACACACACATATATATTTTCTTGCAATCCATATTTTGCTCATTAAGCAGCTTGATTAGTGTGGATGGATATTAAAAAAAATTCTTAGTAATCACGAAATTAAGAAAATAAATGTTGTCGTAAATTTTGATGATGAATTGATTGAAAGGTAAAACGAGAAGAGTATGATTGTAATTAAATTAGGTTGGAAATAAGAAAACGGAAAACAAAGGTTGACTTGCTCCAAACTCAAATTCACGCGTTTATTTTATGCCCTGTTTTACTTGCTTTCCCAACCCAACGCGGATTCACATTCTACCTTTTTTTTTTTTCTTTCTTTTTTTTAAAAAAAATATATTTATAAATAAAATGGCTATAAAGTCAATATAATACTACTGCTTAACGAACTTGGACTCGTACTAATATTTTATTTTTATAAAAAAAAACTTGGTCCAATAATAATAATAATATTCAAGCCACCACCTACTCCTTCCCCTCCTCTTCTTCTCGTCTTTGTTACATTTTTGCGCAGCTGTACCTACAAGTTGCGCTACTTGTTCATTGAAAGTTTGTAACTTTTCTTTTTTTCTTTTTAATTCCTATTAGAAATATTTAATACAAAAGTTCATTACTTGAATGGCTGCCCGCGAAAACTATACATTCAAAACCTCCTTCAAGATCCTTCTTTACTATTATTATTATTATTATTAAATTGATTATAAAGATTACGGACCCCATGATCTTATTTTCATTCGCTGCCGCTTCTTCATTAATCTGGCCGTTTGCTTTCAGTATTATAACGAAAATATTTAAAGGAAAGTATATATATCAGAGTATAGATTGTCAGAGGCCCAAAAGAGATAAAAAGTGGACCCAATTAGCCTAACTTAGAAAGCCCAACTAAGCCACGTAAGTTATGTGTTTACGCACTGTTGGGCTCTATCATGGCAAGAATAATAAGAACAGTGTCGTTTCATCCACTTGAAAAAGGAAAAAGAAAAAAATAAGGGGGAATATTGGCCTCATATATTATTATAGTTTTGAGATGATCTGGAAGAAAACTGATTAATGAAATACAAGTAGAGTAGGATATGGTTCACATGCAAGTGTTTCTAAACTTAGAAGCAATTAGGTACTAAGAAAATAGGACGGCACTTGCCACATGCGACCCAATCCATTCTCAATCTCGTACGGCTTCTTTCTTTTTTTTTTTTCTAATTTTTTTTCAATCTAGTAACTAAAATAAATGTATTTAATATATTTAAATTTGCGCTAGAGAAAATGATATCAAATTAACCATTAAAAAATCATTTTTAGGAATTTTAGTATTGCATGGATTTCACGTAACCACCATATAAATGAACCATTCTTTCATTAAAAAAATGTTGTTATTACACAATCGTTATATTTTTCATGGCACTCAATATTTGATGGATCTCACATAACTGATATGTTAA